>PVJX010021160.1:0-32297 GCA_004027295.1 Dolichotis patagonum
TGCCCTCAATCTCTTTTGTATTTACCTCTCCTGGATCAATGTTCTCAGGGTTGGGGGCTGGGGTTTTTTTCTTATTTCTCCCTTTCGTCATGTTTTTGGTTCCTTCCATACAAGTGTACAGTGTAATTCCCAGACCCTTTTCTTGTTGGTTAAGGCTCCTCTAGAGGGCGCAGGCTAGGAGCTTTAGCCCTCTTCAATAAGTTATCAGAGATTAGAGTTCACCCATGGGCAGTGTGTGCTGGCTCCTCCCCTCCAGGCCGATTCCCTGGAGTTTTCTGTGAAGAATCTGTTGGGTTGAGTGAGGGGATCCTCTAGTGAAGTCACTGCTAATGCACCAATGGCTACTCCTTAGAATTGGTAAATTCAAGTTTATAGAGGTTTCAATCCATAGTCATCTGGTTTCAATGCAGAGTAGCATGGCAGAGAGCTCCCAATGCAAGCTTAATAGCATTTTATTTTAGAACCTTAATGGCTTCATTATTTTGGTATTTATTTTGGGACATCTAACTTTCCTTTACTTTAAATGATCTAGTGTTTTAAGATAATTTATTAACAGTTCTTTCCTTAGTAACTGGAAATGCTGCATTTATATTTTCTAAATTATATGTTTTAGGATTTATTGAGGAAATAATATATGCCCATGGTTTAGAAAAAGATACAATCATCAAAAAACATATAAAATGATAAGTCTTTCTCTTATCACTAATTCGTAAGAGTTCCTCAACTCTTCTTAGGGGCAGCTATTTTCCAGAAGTGCTATAGCATAAAGTGTGTGTATGGGTGCGTGTGCGTGTGCATATGCATGTGTGTGTGTGTCTGTTCGTGTCTATGCATGTGTGGAGGTGTGTGTGAGTACATAAACTTACATGTATGCATGCATGTCTTTTAATCTTTTATGCATGCACTTTACCTTTAAAATTAGAATATACTATAGATACTGCTTGGCACCTAGCTACTTTTTCATTTCCAAACTAAATGTTATATCTTAGAAATCCTTATAAGATCAAAATTTATTCATTTTTCTTTATAGCTGTGTAGCATTCCCTTCCTACAGGTACCACAATTTGTTTAAATAAACCTCTTATTTGTTGTCATTTTTTCAGTGTTTGTTATCACCAACTGTTTATAATGAGCATCTATCCTTGTATGTAATTTTGCATACATGAAGCAGTATGGGAAGGTCCCCAAAGGGCCAGCTTCTAGGCCAAATTGAAATGTGTATTTTATATTTGGTAGATATTGCCAAGTTGTTCTCTGGGTTATGAATGAACACTATTGACTTTTGTCTTATTATTTTTATCTTCTCAATCTAAATATTTTTAAATGTTACATAATTCCTTAATTTTTTTATCATTAATGAGATTGAGAATATTTTCATGTATTTAGGATGTTTTAATCTTTTTAAAAATACTATTTTCAGACTCCCCTAAATTCAAAAACCCAATCCAAAAATGGGCATCTGAGATGAATACACACTTCTCAGATGAAGAAATACAAATGGCAAATAAATATATGAAAAAATGTTCAGCATCATTGGTCATTTGAGAAATACAAATTAAAACATCACTGATATTCCATCTCACTGCAGAAAGAATGGCCAAGATCAAGAAGTCAACCAATTACAAATACTAGAGAGACTGTGGGGAAAAAGGAACACTTCTCCACTGTTGGTGGGAGGGTAGACTGGTGCAACCACTGTGGAAATCAGCATGGAGATTCCTCAAAAAGCTAGGATTAAAGGTTTCATTTGACCCAGCTATCCCACTTCTGGGCATTTTCACAGAACTGAAAATACCATACCACAGTTTATAGCAGCACAATTTGTAATAGCAAATCTTGGAAACAACCCAAGTGCCCATCAATCAAGGAGTAAATAAAAAACATGTGGTATTTTTATACAATGGAGTACTATTCAGCTATAAAGAAAGATTGCTTTGAGGCTTTTGTAAGTAAATGGATGCGACTTGAGACCATACTCATAAGTGAAATCAATCAAACTCCCATGTGTAAATACCATATTGTCTCCACAGTGTAAGAAACTGAGAGAGAAAATATTAACCCAAAATCTACAATAAATATTGTGTAAGGGTAAGAAACTACTCAAAGAGAAAAAGTAACTGGGATAGGGGAAAGGAGGAAAGAAAGAAAGGAAAAGGAAAAAGACATAAATTTATATATATTTTATAAATATATACATAAGATAGTTAAGATGACTATACAACTAATTGCATTAGTTCTTGGAAAAGAACAGTTAATACTCATATGATTAGATCAATTTTATTTGTCTATATCTGGTAATCTAAGTTTTTGAAGGTAACAATATGCAATACTATAACCATTATTAAATTCCTACCATCTTGTTTTGAAAACCTATACTGTTACTGTTTTGGATCTGTTGTTTTCATTGTTTGTTTGTCTCTTTTGCTTTTTGTTTTTCTTTTCCATGTCTTTTTTCTCTCAAATAAATAAAAAAATGAGCATCTGAGATAAACATGCACTTGTTAGATGAAGCAATACAAATGGCAAATAAATATATGAAAAAATGTTCAACGTTGTTTATAGTCCAAGAGATGCAAATTAAAACAATACTAAGATTCCAACTTACTCCAGAAAGAATGGCTGTCATCAGGAAATCAACCAATAACAAATTCTGGAGTGGCTGTGGGGAAAAAGGAACGCTTCTCCACTGTTGATGGGATTCTGGACTGGTGCAATCATTGTGGAAATCAATATGGAGATTCCTCAAAAAACTAGGATTAGAGGTCTCATTTGAGCAAGCCAGTCCACTTCTGGGTATTTTCCCAGAAGAATTAAAAACATCATACCACAGAAATATATGTACAACCATGTTTATAGCAGCACAATTTGTAATAGTTAAATTTTGGAAACAGCCCAAATACCCACTAACTGAGGAATAGATAAAAATATATATTTTTATATAATTGAGTACTGCTCAGCCATAAAAAGTATAAACTTGAGACTTGTATAGGTAAATGGATGAAAATCAAGACTACACTCACAAGTGAAATAAATCAGACCCACATGTGTAAATACTGTGTCTCACTAGTGTGAGATCTAAATGAGTAAATAGGATCTAAAATGTATAATAGATACTGTAAATTGGGAAGAAACTGCTCAAAGGAAAATAGGAATTGTGATGGGGCGAAAGAAAAGGAAGAGAAAAGAAAAATTATGTGATGGGGAGAAAGAGAAAAGGGATAAAAAAGAAAAATTATAGTTAAGACAGTTGTGCTGCTAATTTCTCTTAGTTCGTTGAAAAGAAAACTTTGTACTAATATTATCTGGTCAATTTTTCATTCCTATATCTTATACTCTGAGTGACTTCTTTGAAGATAAGAATATGCAATCTATTAACCATTGTTATGCTCCTATTATCTTGTGTTGAAATTTTGTTTTATCGCTTGGTTTTTTTCTCTTTAAAATTAAATTAAATTTAAAAGTACATATTTCCTATTCCTCTGCCTTTAGAACTTAGAGAACTCCTTATTCAGTCTATTGAGAAAATTAGTCATATGTCAGTACTGTTTTAAATGCTTCTCCAGTTGATCATCTGCATTTTTATTGTTGTTAATTGTTAGGTAGTAAAATTTAAGTATCCTTACCTTTATGGCTTCTAGGTTTGTTTCTCACTTAGAAAGTCTTATATTATGTCAAAAGTATAAACAAATGTCAAGTTTGTTTCTACTATTCCTTTGTTTTCATTTTTTATATTTAAATCTCTGATTGCTCTTGAATCTTATTGTTAAGAAAATTTAATAAAATTTCAGTTTTATTATTTTCCCAACGATCTAGCTAGTTTTTCTAAAACCATTTACTGAAAAATGCATTTCCCATTGGTTTTAACCAATGACTTCATCATGTAGGAAATTCCCATATAAAGTTAGGACTATTCCTAGACTTTCTATTGTTTCATTGCTGTTTCTAGTCTGTAGTGATACTGTATAGTTTTATTTATTACAGTTTAATAATACATTTTAATATATGGTATGACAAGTTTCCACCAGTAGTCCTCTCCTACTTTCCTCACTATCACTGACAAATCTCAAAATAAACAAGCAGTGGACTAAGAAAATAAAATAACCAAAGTAGGATTTTTATTGAGATTTCATAAATTTATATATTGAGTTAGGGATAATTTTCACAGTTACATTACTGGGTCTCCCTGCCGAGTTCTGTCCTCTTTATATCCTGTAGTACTTTTCAGATTCTTCATGCATTTCCTGCACATTTCTTACTGAGTCTCATGTGAGATATATAATGGTTTTCATTTCTTTCCTAAATGAGATGATTTCTTCCATTAAGGTTTTGGTTTTCAAATTTTGTCTATTTAAAGCAAACTTAAATGAAACTTTTTCCTTATCTCACTTCAGTGCTGATGCCCTCATTTTTATAGAGAACTCAGATTTACAAACACTACAGTTCAAAAAGAGTGTTGCACATAAGACCCACTCCAAACCCCAAGTGCTGTGAAATGATAAACAAATAATAGGAAACACTGACCAAGTAGATTGTTAAAATACAGATAATGGACAATCAATTTAGTCTTTAGGTAACTGTACAGTTTTAAGGGGTTTTATAATTTAAAATAAAAGCAAAGGATAGTGTCGTTCTTAGCAAAGGACAATAACTTAGTATCAATCAATGCTGGTGACCAACACACTATGAATACCATGTCACAGTTCCTGCCCTCGTCCCTTGCTTCCTGTCTGTGTCAGAAAGGCTTTCTCTTAATGCATTCAAAAGGGCTATTTTGGGACTCAAGTCACCTTTCTCGCCTTGTGTCTCGACAACAGACACAATCCATCAACCTCCTATCACGCACGAGGGGAAAATATCCACTGTCTAAGATAGTGGGCAGTCACTGATGCTCTGCATTATCACAAGGGCTGAGGCGAGGTCCTCTGATGTTTATGAGTGTGAATTTTTAGTCACCCCCCCATGCCCACATTTGGGGGCTTGGCCAGCTCTGTCTGAATAGAACACTTTTACTGACAAGGTCTGGATTGCTAATTTTATTTATGGGCAAAAACCTGCAGAAAGAACTCAAATGAACTAATGCATAATGAATATCTTATGGCACAAAAAGGATATATCCTGAGCCTGATGCATGTAATAAATCATATCAATAACTGAAGTAATAGATGCTGATTTGGTGTGAAATCATATCGATAACTGAAGTAATAGATGCTGATTTGGTGTGAAATCATATCAATAACTGAAGTAAAGATGCTGAGTTGGTGTGAAATCATAAGTAACTTTCGTGTCAGCCCTATCATGAGCTGGACTGCAGAAAAAGAATCTTATGATTAATGCAACTGGTGGGGCTCTCTGGTCATACAGATAAATCCTAAGAAAAACATCCTGTATAATAGCTATTCTTCATGGAAAAAAGCCATACCTTTATCCAGAAGTTAGACCCCTGTTTCTTAGGACACAGATACTCCACTATCAACTTACAACAGTTCTACCCAATGTACAGGAGGATTGAACAAACCTAGAAATAAACCATAATTTCCTTTGAGTGACAAAATCAAATGGACTTCCTATCCAACATCTCCATTAATTTTAACAAGACCGAAACTGGTATCTCTTCCCCAAAGCCTGGTCCTCCCACAGGCTCCTCATCCAGGAAATTGCATTCATGCCTGACGCCCCTTGTTTCCTCATAGCCCATAGTTTATTTATCAGTAAATCTAGGTAGCTCCACTTTCCAACTGTCTCTAAAAACCCAGCCACTGCTCACTGATGCGTCTGCTACTCTCCAGGCCCAGCTAGGCACTATCTCCATCCTACACAGCTGCACTGGCCTCTTAGTGGGTCTGTTCCCAACAAGAGGTCAGACTGACTGCAGTAAGAACCAAAGAATCTTGGTCATTGCTTTGCTCAAAACCCTCCAATTGCTCCTCTTTACATTCAGAACGAAAGCCAAGGTACCCCACAGAGCCCCACATTTCTGGCCTCAGTCACTTCGCCATGGCCTGCATTCCTTCCTGCATTGCACTTTGCCATACCCACTCTGGTCACCTTGCCTTACTGACAGTGCTTAACCGCACCCGGCAGCTTCTCTGAGTCTTTGCACCCTCTGCCTAGAAGGTTCTTTCCCTTGGGATCTCGTGGTGGTTGTTGTCACACTGCCTGAAAGTCTTTACGTACAAATCTTGTTACCAACGAGTCCTTCTGAAATGAAAAATTTTAAAATAAAATAAATTAACATAAAATAGTTCTAGTCCCTCCCTGACACTTCTTCCCTCCCTTCCCTTCCTTGTTGTTCCCCTCAAGTTTTAGCACTAGCATGTTTCATATTTTACTTAGTGATTTATTGCTCTCTGAAGGATAATGAGTGTTTAAAAGAAAGGAATTATCTGACTTGTTCACTTGTCCCTAGAACATTGCCTGGAAATGCCAATAAAGGAGTGAACGAGCAATTTTTGTCTATGCAAATAAAGTGAATGGGTATTTGAGAGCAGAACATAATAAACTAGCAACATGCAACTTTAATAAGATACTTATATTTTACTTCTTAAATACTTGAAAGGCTCACTCATAGAACATATGTTGATATCTTTTTATCCCTTGTAAAGCATCAAATTTTTGAATATATTATCATCTAATTCACCTTCAGCTTGTTTTATTAATCCTTGAAGATTATGAAATGCAGGAGAAGATAGGTCTGTGTGCTTCTTAACTTAAACTGAAGACTCCATGATGCCCCTTATAATTATGATGACACTGAAGACAATAATATTGTCCAGTGTTGTTTTTTCAGTGGAGTAAGGAGCTAGGGAAGGGTTTCATCAAATCAGTTTTAAAAATCAGTCTCTGCCTCACAAAAAAGACCAAACGATGGGCAACTGAAATGAATAGACACTTCTCAGAAGACGTAAAAATGGCCTCTGAATACATGAAAAAACGTTCATTAACTCTGGCCATTAGAGTAATACAAATGACAACAACACTAAGATTCCATCTTACTCCAGAAAGAATGGCTATCAGTAAAATATCAAATAACGAATGCTAAAGGGGCTGCAAGGAAAAAGGAACCCTTCCCAGATTGTTGGTTGGAATGTAAACTGGTACAACCATTGTGGAAATCAGAATGGAAATTCCTCAGAAAACCAAAACTAGGAATTCCAATGGACCCAGATATTTTTCTTCTAGGTATATTTTTGAAAGAGTTAAATATATCATACGCAGTGCTGCAAGCATACTCATGTTTATGGTAGTTCAATTCACAACACGTAAGTCTTAGAAGGAGCCAACAAGTCCATCAACAAAGGAGCAGAATAAGAAAATGTATTTATACACAATGGAGTACTATTCAGCCATAAAGAAGGATAAACTTGAGTAATATTTAAGAAAATGGATGGTTCTAGAGACTATATTCTTAAGGAAAATAAATTAAACATACAAACTTAAAAAATTCCATGACTTCTCATATGAGAAATCTAAAATATAAATAAAAAGCAAAATAAAAGAGATGATAGAAAATAGATGATTCTTCTGCAAATAGTAAGGGATTAAGAGATGGAGAAAGATGAAAGGAAGCTGGGGTGAAAATAAATCTTTTCTATTAAGCTGCTGGCACTGGGACTTGGGTTTTGTAATAGCTTGTTCTACAATAAAGTAGGTATCCTATATTTATTAAAATATGGAGACAATGAAGTTCAGGGAAGTTAGAAAGTTGATCCCAGGTGACACAGTTAAAAATGTGCCAAAGCCAAGATTTGAGCTCACATTTGTCTGATAACCAAAATCATGCTTTTTTGAAAAAATGATGCTCCTTCCTGAGGACAAAAAGAATAAATGCTTAATAGCCTGAAGTTTAGACTTCTATAGGCTGAAGATTTTCCTAGGAGTTTTCAGGTCACCCTACTGAAAAAGGAGCCTGACTGTGGAGACCTCACCATGCACTGAGCTGTCCCGACCTTTTAGTTCACTTGTGGCTAGGTCAAAGCTGGAGACATCAGAACCAAACTGAGCAGTTCGGTAGAGACTGCAGTGACCCTTTATTACCCAGGTGAAAAGGAATCCCAGCCTTCTAAGAAATGTGTCCAGCACACTACTCTAATACTTGATCACGTAGCTGGGAACCGACAGGAATAAATAAATAAATCTGAGGCTTACTTCAGTATAAATAGAACTAGCCAGTGTGTTGTCTTCAGACATAAAATGTAAACCTATGGTATTGGGGTTGGGGTGCTCCAAGTGATTCACTGAGAAGTAGAAAGAAAATAGTGAATTTCCTGTAGCATAGTAATTTTGTTTTAAACTAAACAGCTAACAAGTAGGCTCGTGCTGGTGCTTTCATTCCTTCCTCAGGTCACAGCCTTGTGACAGGCCTTGAGGGAGGAATGAGAGTCCAGGGCACAGCAAGGCTGAGAGCAGAGCTATTGCTTGCTAAGTCATTTTGCAAACCATTTTACTGGACAAAGCCCTGTTTGGATTATACGCTACTTATCCAGTTTTAGCAAAAATAATGTTAAAAAAAAAAGCCCAGACACTGTGGTTTAAAGTCTTCCTACAAAAAATGCTGGGCTGGGGATATAGCTCTGTGGCATAAGTGCCTGCCTGACAAGCACTAGGTCCTGAGTTCAATTCCCAGTACCAAAAAAAAAAAAAAAAGTTTAAATGCTGAAGGTAATCCTAGGAAGGTAAACATAGATAATCAGGAAGATAACAACTGGCTAGCCTTTAACCCACTGATGGTTTCCTTAATATTTGCTTTGATCTCAGCCACACCATGAGGTTAAGAACATGAGAGTTTATTCAGAAGTAACAGAAATCATCAAGAGTTCTTAGACCGTAGGCTTACCCACTGTCATAGGTGGCGAGCGGCAAGCCCAGTGCATATTGCAGTTTGAGATGTACAGATGACTGAGCTGTGCATAGATAGTTTATAAAACAAACTGCGGGCTCTGTTCAATGGTTTTGTTTCTAAGCAATAAAACATGACCAAAAGTTTCATGTCAAAAGCTTTGATCCAGTTCATTCTAGGGCACTTTCCATAATTCAGACAGCACAGGCAGGTACAGAGCAGCTGGGTCTGGATAATCGCGGGAAACGCTGGCCTCTGAAGCTGCACCTCTCTTTCCCACCGATTGCACCTCCAGAGCTGAGCTAGCGCAGCCCTAATTGCCTTCATAAACACAAGAGAAATCATTTTCAGCTGCCTGGGACTCTGCCGGGCAGATTTTGCTTTTCATCAAACTTGCCGTTCTCCATCAAGCGTGGCTGGAATGATCCGGTCTTGATTTGGATTCAGAAGCTTCATTCACACTGCTCTAAGCGAAATTCAATCAAAATATTTACCTCAATAATATGGCCCAAAACTTCCCTCAAATTAACTAGGCAAACTGTTCAACTAGGTTACTACAGAAAGCCCTAGAGGAGGGCAGAACTGTGAAAAAAGGGGGGCTGTCGAGAGGGAGAAGCCACACGCCGAGGAGACGCAGTCAAAAGTGTATACAACATTTATTAGCTAAAGTACCACGAAAAGCATTCTAATCAGTTGGTTTTCTCTCATTAAATGTTAATTAGTTCATATAAGCTTCCTGCATAGGAAAGTATGAGGTACTTAGCACACATTAGGAAAGAGACAAGTCACACGGGGAGTCTTGGGGACAACAGACAGGGAGCAAGGGCACGGTTACATTGCTGGGTGATATTTTTGTTTGAAGGCATATGTGAGCTCCTTGAGGGGGACCCAGAAGATCTACCAGAAACAAACACAGACTGCAATTTCCATTCTAGGAATGAGTCTCTGAAATAACATTCACTGAGTTTTTAAAAATACGCTTAATGGGATTAGTTCTTGAACCAAATGCTATGATTATATTTAGATATGTTTGCTCACACCATTTAAAACCACAGAGCAGGATAATCCTATCATAGTAAATGGCCTGTTACCCAGATTGTTTTAGTATGCTGGCTTATAAACCATCTCGGGAAACAGTTATGAAAGTAAGGAAAACAACACTCAAGGGCTTAGTGGATTCTAAATCATTAAATGAGTTAGAAATATGCCATGGGATCGTAGCGGTCTGGAGCTAGATGGGACTGTCAAGACAACTTCCTGAGCTCACACAGTCAGCCCACCTGGACAGCCCCTCCCTAGCCTCACAGTCCCTGCTCTCACCAGCTGTGCCTGATCCCACGAGGCTACTAAATGTCATGAATCTCGTCCCAGTAAGGTTAGAAGTACCCATTTCACAGACAAAGACACAGCCCTCTATGCTGATGATATGACCCCTCATATGCATCTTGCTAAGAGAAAAATAATTTTTTAAATCCTTTTGAGACAGAGTCTATGAAGTTCAGGCTGGCCTTGGGTCTACTTTGTAGCCCAGGCTGGTCTCAAACTCGCAATGATTCTCCTGCCTCAGCCTCCCGAGTGCTGAGATTACAGGAGTGCACCAACATAGCTGGCTGAAAAACAGAATTTGTACTAAGGTCTTATTCTATAGGACTCCTGTAGTATTGAGATCCCCCTCTTCTGCCTTCAACTGTGCTACTGTCATTTCTGTGTAAATAGGTGACACAATAATCACCTTTTGATGTGGAATGACAGAGGCCATAATGCAGATTGGGCCAATGTTTTGGCAATAACTTGATTTCTTTATTTCAAAAAATGAATGTTGAACTTTTACTGTTTACTAAGTGATGAACACATATTTTTCAAATAGTCACTCAATTTTTGCAACAGCTTTTTAAAGTATTTATTGTCATCCCATTTCAAGGATAGAAAAATTGAGGTACAGGGAGATTAGTACATGGGAAACTTTTTAGATGGTTCTCAATGATCTACCTCCCTTCCTGGTATTCACACACTGTAAGTGTCTCCCTTTGGCTATGAACTGGACTGAGTGACCCGTGCCAAACAAAGAGAATGCAACAAAAGTAATGAGATATCATTTCTTCCATAAATAGATTACGAAAGATGTGCCTTCTGGTTTACTGGAAGAATCTCTTCCTGCTGACTTTGATGACATCTGTGGGGACACATCTGAGGACAGCCTCCAGACGATAGCCAATGAATGAGTTCTTAGTCTAATGATCTTGCAGGAACAGAATCTTAGCAACTACCACGTGTGGGGGCTTGGACATGGATTCCCCCCAGTCAAGCCACCACGTGAGATCACAACCCATGGGCTAGTGCCTAGGCTGCAGCCTTTTGAGAGACAGAAAAGCGCAGGACATGGCTAAGTCATGCCAAATTCCTGACCCACTGTGAGGTAATAACCGCATTTCTCTGAAAATAAGATCTAGCTGGAAAATAATCAGCCTCGAAAACCAGAGGATAAAAATGCCCATCCTAATCAGCCTGTCTTTGCCTTGCTTGGCTAACAAAGCAGGCACTGAGCAGGAGGATGGTGACGGCAGGTAGGCAAGGATAGGTGATTAGGGCTGGCATTTTTGTCTCCAGTTTTTAGGGCTGATTATTTTCCATTTTAGTCCCATTTTGGGGGAGAGAGGGAACTTCATGTTGGAGTGTCTTGCTAGAAACAAAGATAACTAATGTCCTTGCTCAAGACCACACATCTAGGAAGTAATAGAGCAAGGACTTGAACTCCAGTACTGTGGCTCCTGGGTCTGTGATTTTAGTCACTGATCCCGTTCTGTCCCTCAGAAGACATGCCGCAGTCCTTACCATTGTCATCCTCATAATCCCAGGATCACTGTCATCACCAGCTCATTATCACAAACAAACACCACCTTTGTCACGACTAATTGCTGTACAAAGTTTATTTCAGGGAATCACCAAAATGTCCCTCAACTTTACACTTAAAGAAAAAACAAAAAACCCTGACATTCAGGTAACATAGGCTTGTTCAGGGTCCACAGAAAATTCAAAACGTGATCCAGTTGGTGCCAAAGTTCGTGCCTTTTCCATCAAACTTTTGATTCTCTGTAGCCTCAAAGAGGTACCCAACCAGCTGATTATACCCTGAGAACTAATTCCTTCTAACACTGAAACAAAATTTAAAATAATTTATTAGTAAATCACTGCTAACAAAGTCTACTTGCTAGAGTCTTTTATAACTCTACCACAGTTAACAACTCCAAGGGGGGTTTCAGGATGTGGGATGTAGGAGCGTGAGGGTAATGTAGAAGCAGAAAGGAAGGCGCTTGTCACGTTCTATACAGCACTTCTTATTAGTAAAAATAATGAAGTACTATGTAAGCTAAAGCAGCATCAGTTACATAATTTTAAGTTTCTTCCAGGATGAAAATTATAAAATCTGATCTAATATAATAACTCATGTATAAAATTTTAAATGATTTCCTACTGTGCAGTAAACTAGAGGGCTGCACATTGTAGCCCGTTCTGGCTTTGGCTGAATCCCTTCTCGGTGCAGTTCCACCCACAAAACTGAAATGGACTATGTTTTGCTCTAGACTAAGCACATTAGGTAGCACAAGCTCAAAGAATTCTTTTTAAAAGCAAAATGATGAGAGTAGAAGGGGAAGGAGACAAAGAAAGAGAAGGAAAGCAGAAGGCACAGAGAAAAGACAATTTTGCTCTTTTCACTCTAGTAAAAATGCTCAAATTCAATAATACATTCCAATTACAGTCCAAGTGAGTTACTATGTATTCTGATACACTTGTTTATAACAAAGTTCCCTGTGCAAATTAAAGAGAAAAAGAAAGCAGGACTACTAAGCCATAGTACATCAAGTATTCAACCATAAGCCATACATTCTGCTCTTTCTCCACATACTATTCCCATGATCCTCCAGTACCTTCCAATTTGCCTTCCTTGTTTTTAAGCATTTGAACCACAGCTAAACAAAAAGTACTATGTATGTTTTTTAGAGTAACTAAGAACTCTGCTGGGTCTGGTAGAATAGAATAATGAACTACAATTTTGCTGAGCCTCATTCTGTTTCTTACAGTACTTTCTTGGCTATCTGGGAAGACATGGCAAACACAGGGCCATCCAAATAATGAATGAGCCAGTAAAGATCATTTACATATAGTACCCCATCCACGCTGTAGATAGGGCTATTGACACAGTGCCATATACCAGCTGTCATTTGATAAACTGTGCGTTGGGGGATTTCTTCTATTCCTATCCTGAGTCTCTGGCCTGTGTTTTAGCAGGCCAGCACCATGTTTGTTGTCTTGACAGGATCCTTCAGCCTTCAGCAGTCAGCCTTCATCTTCTGAGCTCACCCCTTCTTGTATCTGATTGTATCAGAATTAAGAGAAAAGAAAAATGACCTTGGTGGTGGTTGCTTTGTGTTGTGTTGTGTTGTGTTGTGTTGTGTTGTGTTGTGCTGTGTTGTTTTTGACTCAGCAGGATAGAAACTTGGCTGGAAGAGAAAGTAATGGGGTTGCTACCCAAATTCCAAGAGGAAGCCCTGGGAAATACATATACCACTGTGTACTTCTTAAGTCCAAAGTCAGGCAGAAATGGTTAAATCACAGCTTTGTTACTTTTCAGTATGCTTGTCTTCCTTTCATTTCCTTCATAATTTATCCATGAATGACTATTAAAACAATGTGCTTAAAGCTACATAACAAAGAAAGAAAATATTGTTTTCCACCATTTCATTCATTTCCTCTCAAAGTCTCTGGTATTTAAACCCTAAACATCTTTCTCCTCCCAAGCATCCCCTGTCCCTTCCCCACAAGATGCCTTCTCTGCTTTTTAGGTCAAAGACCACTTTGTGGCGTGTTCAGAAACCTCTCTGGATGGGAACAGATAGATCGTGTCCTTCAACCTAGGGATGCCCTGAGGGCCCCTGAGGTGTGCAGAACTGTCTGCCCCTTCGCTAAATGTTCCCAGACAACATCTTCCAGGTTTCAGGTCTGTTTTCTATTATTTTCTGCCTCCTCTGCTGCCAGTCTGCTGTGCCTACTTCATTTCCCACAACTCTGACCCACAGAATGTGTCTCCTAAAAATCAATTTTTGGTTTTTGGAAATCGGAAACAGCCAGGATCTTTGCCATCACTATTCACTTTCTGACCTAGACCTTTAAAGTGCAATGCAGTGCTGTTCTTTAATAAGTGTTCCAAAGCACTGAGGAAATTCCGTTGTGTACGATACAAAAGAGAAGACTAAAACGAAACCTAAACAGTATTTCTAATGATAGTCATAGTCTATATTTAAAATTTTTATTTCAGAAATTGATTTCTCATTACTCAAAGTCCTGGAAACAGCCAGATTGATCAGAGGCACTTTTTCCTGTAGTCACATTTGCCTGATTTTATTGAATTTCCTTTTCTTAAATGAATCATGAAGGTTGAGTTAAATGCTAAATATCAGTGTTTATATAAGGAATGTGCATGTTTGCTTTTCCTTCAATTAAGGTAAAGCTGATTGACCTTTGTGCCACTGAACCTTGTGCTTATTAATGACATAGTTCTCCTATTTAACAAGACACTCTGGAAAAGCCCAGCACACTGCATCATAAGTGTAGAGAAACAGAAAGCACGAGTCAGTTGGCTACCTCTTGGGTGGCATTTGCCAAAAGAATCCAGGTCCTGGAAAGTGGAAGATGAAAACCTAGGAGATATCTCAATGCGATCTTGGAGTTGCTTCTGTTTCTGTACAAATATACACATTAAGATCATAGAGATGAAAAAATGGTTTCAAACATTCAAAGTTGGGAGAAACTCATTCCAAGTTTGAGAATTCAGTAACAAACTAGTCGTGGAGACAGCATTCTGGGGGGCAAACACAGGAGGATTACAAATTCAAGGCCAGTCCTGGAAACTTGGAGATTTAGGGAAACCCTGTCTCAAACAACAACAACAAAAACAACAACAGAAGCAGCAAAAAAACAAACAAACAAAACAAAAAAAAAAACAACCAAAAACCAACCTGGCTTAGCTTTAGCTCAATGCAAAGGCTCTGAGTTCAGTTTCCAGTAATGAAACACACACACACACACACACACACACACACAAATACAAAGTTCTGGGCAGGTATTGAAGATCTATGAAATAAACTTCCAGATTGGAATCATAGGAATCTGTGTTTTTAAAACCTCCTTCCAGCTCTCTGCCCCTGCATCCTACTCTGGTGGTGCGGCTTGGGAATCCTGCTCCAGGGACCATTAATCTAGCGCCTCAGATACATGAGGGCGTTCTGTCCAGTACTCCTGGGATTCAGACTTTCATGCTTTGCTTGGATAGGTCCACGAGTGAAGAGCTCACCGTCTGGTCAGACAGTCTGTGTCATTATGGGTCGGCTGATACCACAAGAAAGATTCCCTCTCCGAGGAATCAGTGTCTATCTCTTTGTGGTATTGTTTCATTGATCTAGATCCTTTCACCTGAAAGTATACAATGACTGTTGAACACACAACAGTTCTTCAAGTATTTGAGGACAGCTTCTACACTGTGTCTTCCTGATACATCTCATTCACCCTGAAGCGCTCCATTACTTATTTCATGCCTCCTAACATAACCACTTTAGCTTCCACTGTTTTCTCGATATCAGACCCTTGTGTTCCTCGCATAGGTAACCCTCTTACTTCCATTTTGGCATGTCTAAAAGCATGTCAACCCTAAAAGCTTCCTCTTCTCTTGTTTTCCCCATTTAGTAAATTGACCTCTCTCCTTTTGTCCAAGCTGACCTCTCCCGAGTTGCTAAAGCTTCATTCCTGACACTTTATGTTCTTTCACACCCTTATCAAGTTCACCTTTATCAGGTCCTCTCTTCTCAGCTTTCTAAACCTGCCTCCCTACAACACACCTTGAATCTATCCATTCCATTCCATGTCTACAAATTCCACCTTTCTGGTGCAGACCCTGATCATCCTTCCAGAAGTTCGTGCAAGATCATCCCAGCACCCAACTGAACTGTTTCAAGATTTGTTCACTTGAACTCATTCTTCTCACTATTGCCAGAGTGATCTTTCAAAAGTACAAAGCTGATCATGACTCATCTCTACTAAATGTCCACTATAAAAATTCAAAGTCCTCAAAAAAAGTCCTTCATGATCCAAACTATGCCCACATCTTTATCATTGTTTTTGCCCTCCTCTGCACTTCTGCTATTCCATGGGATATCCACAGGCTGGTAGCATCAATACCACCGGGGAGCGTGCTACAGATGCAGCATCTCAGACTCTGAAACAGAATCTGCATCTTGACAAGACCCCCAGAGGATCTGTGTGTACGCAGGAGTTGGAGAAGCACTGCTCTTCTGCAAGTCAGCCTTCTAACTTTCTAGGTTTCAGATTTACTATTTCTTCTTCCTGAGATAGCCTTCTAGGTCCACATACCACAAAGCCTTTTCTGCCTAAAACTAGAAGTCATTTCCTAGAGAAATTTTTTGTATTATCTTATGATTAAATGATCCTTCTAATCTATCCCTGACACTTTCTATGTTGTTCCATAATAAAGTTTGTATAATTAGTATTTTGAGAGCAATCTTATCTACTGTCACATCCCCAGTGTCTAAAATAGATGCTCATTAAGCGACTTAAAAAATTAATAATAGGTGTTTGTTAAATGTAAGTTCCATATCTCTTGCTGAAATCCAGTGTCCTATAACCCTAACCTTTCCTTGATGATAAGATACCAGAAGCCCTCTCACAAGAAGTGATGTTAGGCAGGTATTAACTTGTTTTTGATAAACTGTAGCTGGATCCTAGGGATTATGTCCTTTGTCTGTCAATGTCCAAATGCCCACCTTTGAATAATCTTACAGGTTCTCAGATTGTTACAACACAAAGAGACCGTGAAATTTATGTGATCCAGCCTCCTACTTTACAGATGTTAAAAACCTAGGATAGGGCTGGGGATTTAGCTCAGCAGCATAAGTGCCTGCCTGGCAAGTGCAAGGTCATGAGTTCCATCTCTGGTACAAAAAAAAAAAAAAAAAAATACAACCTAGGATACAGAGCTTGACTTCCACCAAGAGGCATATCAAGTTTATTTGGAAGCTCACTAACCTTTCTTTTTCTGAAAATCAGGATATATTTTCTTCTTAATCTTCTATATCCTTTTGCAATTTATACTTCTTTCAATACCCTCAGGAATTTCTCAATTCCATAAAATATATTTTGACTGGTTACAGGTTTTTAATTATGAGCATTGCCTTTATATTTTATCATATACTTTGGCTTTTAAATGCCTTTGGCTAAGATGAGGTCTAAGATACCTGCTAAATAATATGTTTTTGTAAAACAGAATGGAAGTGAAAAAAATAGTTGAGGAGAATTAATGTCAAATTATCTTCCTATAGCAACAAGCTTGAATCTTATTTCTTACCCTTCTTGCTCTGGACTTGGCTTTAAAGACTTAGTTTTTCATTCTTGACATTCTGATACTTTATATATATTTTCTAGCCAGTAGCTGTGTGGATTTATTTAAGCACTTGGAAAATGGTTTGCCCAAATTAAAATGCACTGTAAGTCTGAAGTATGTAGTCAGTTTTGAAGACCTAATGACGAAACTACCTCATTAAAGATTTTTATAGTGATTATATATTGAAATAAATCTCTAATTATATGGGCTAACCACATATACTATTAATATTAATTTCCTTGTTTCTTTTTACTTTATTATTGCTACTACAAAACCTAAAATTGCAAATGAGATTCATATTACATTTATTTTGGACAATGTTGCTTAGGTTTTATTCATTAAGAAGGCATAGTACTTTCAGTTTTATTTTCCTTGTTTTTCAGCTTTCCTTTGTAATACATTCTTTCATGTCTCATATATATTCTACTAACGTACAGCTCAGTCAGGTAGTTTCACTACTGACAAATACCTCTTCATTTAACTTTTCATTAGTACTCTTTGCTTAAAGCTTGTCAAAAATTCACTAAGTGCTTCCCAAATTCTCAATTGCCTTGATTTAATGTAACATCACTACAAAGAATAATACCATGATGCTAATAATAATGATAATATTTGTTGTGGAGCTCCTATGTGTCAGACACTGTGCTAAGTACTTTACATACATACATTAATTAATTAATAATATTTAAAATAACCAGCCAGGTGTGGTGGTGCACACCTGCAATCCCAGCACTCAGGAGGCTGAGACATGAGAATCTCTGTGAGTTCATGTACCAGCTTTAGGCTTAGTCTGGAATTGCTCTAGCCCCTTAATTTTTCCAGCTGGTATATTCAGATGATAATCCCTCATAGCTTCATTCCCCTGTTGCTCTTCACTCAAACATTCTGTTGCATGTTATTGCCAGTGCAAAAATGGACAATTCTGGCTTTCTTACTACATATGTGGCCACTTTTATTTTAAGAGTAACAGCCAGCCCAGAGATTTTTGTTGTCTTGTTTTGATTGACAAAAGTGTTAGATTTCTGATAGGTAGAAAAAAAAATAGAGAAAAGGTCAAGAGATACCTTCATTAAAACCCTCAACAAGTGCAGATAAACATTTAATGCTCACTTTATTTAGTCCAAAATTGTTCACCCAGTCCTTTTATTTCACCAGTTCTTCTAAAGCTAGATGGTTGCAAAAGGAAAACAATTCCAATGCTCGTTCGAATGATCTGGAAATAGGCTAAAGTCCATTCTCAGTCATTTACATGATAAATTCTGTTTTGAAATGCACAGTATCCATGTGTGCTTCCCATAATACCATGCTTTTTTCTTCACTACAGATATGCCCTGGAGCCCAGTCACATGACCAGTAAACAGACACTTGCTTGAGTGTGTTTCCTGAGAATGGCACCAATCTGAATCATCATTTGGCAAGTCCAGCAGTCTTTCAATGACATGATATCATGATCTAGTTAACATCAAGTTCTAAATTCCACAAGCTAAGGTTTTTGTGTGCATATGTGTACACATGTGTGTACACATGTGTTTAAATATTGACATCCTTCAAGCAAACTTAATGTCTTAACTTTATGTCTCCTTTTCTATTTTTAATTTATAGGTGTCTTTGGTGTAGACAAAGAGGAATCATTTTCTTTCCCTGTCTCCCTTACAAGTCAGTTTTAGTTTGGAGCACAAGTAATGATGTTCTTTAAGCCTACTTCCTTTCCAATAATGACAAATACAGAAAAGTGTCCTGCTGCTTCATGTAGAATTATTTTAAGGCTGTTAAGTTAGTCTATCCGACTTTAATCAGGCACAGACAAAAGCTTGCTGATCAGTGCATTCTGAAATTTCATTGCTCCAACACAAATTCACTGCCTAGAAACACTGCCTGACACTTGGAAGGCTGTACTGTCTGACAAACTGGATTAATAATGAATGAACCCATCTTGTATAATCAGAAAAGGGAGGAATGCTACAAATTAGAAATAAGTATGCTCTTCATTACGGATGGCAGCAGGATGCTGCTTAGGGTATCACTGATGCTCAAATTAGCTGTGAGGCACGGGGATCCCTTGCTGTTCTCCCTCTTCCTCACTTTCCTCCTGAGAGTCTCTTTCTCAAGGGATTTGCCAAATGAGAAATTCAAACTTGGGAGATGCATCTGCACTGCATGAGAATGACAGCTGATTATTCATCTAAGGTGTACAGGTATTGTAAATGGGTTACATTTCCATCTTAAATTAAGTTAAAGTTCTCCATTTAAATTAGATTAAAATTATGCCAAGATGGGAATTTTCACAAGATTTCTGGTATTCTCAAGAGATACTTATTCTGAATATCATGTGTTTTGGAGAAAATGAGCTGCTCATCTCTGAACAAAGGGAAAGTTGCTGGTGTCTTTTTGGTTGGAGTTTATTTTGTTTTAACATTTGCTACCAGGGACTAGCTGTGGTATTAATGCTGTGTGCACACATGTGTGTGTATGTAAATCAAAACATGGACATAGAGAATGGTTTTGGGGCTGTGTGTGCACACATGCACCAAAACCTAAATAGACATAAAAATTAAATTAAATGGAAGGTGTGAAAGAAGATGTAGAAGAAAGTCAGTTAGCATCACCTCATTAAATCTACTGCAGGGTAAAATATGAGCCAACTGTGCATGCATGCGTAACAAATATGCCATAAAGTATCCAACCCATTTCATTGATCCAGGAATGGCTATTAGGGCTGAGGTTAACAGATAATCTGCACACAAATCTATGGTGGCAGTCATGGAGAAGGTGAAAATTGCTTTAACTTGTGATGTGAATCTTTTTATCTGTCTTGGTTTTTATTAGCACCATCTTGGTTCTGTAATTCCATGGAGGTTTCTTGTGCTGAAGTGAGAGTAGAGTAAGGTCAGTTTAGTGGCCTGGAAGCCTGTAGGCCTTTAAACAAGTGGAGAGAAGCACTGGAAATCCCAGTTGTACCATGTGTACTTTGTGAGAAAGACCTGTTTTGGATCAAAGGGAGGAGTAAGCGACGTGAGCAATGAGGTGCTTCCAGGCCCCAAACACACTGACCATCAGGTGAGATACTCAGTATTCAGAAATATACACATTTGCGCACCTATTGGCCTCTAGTACATGGGCCAGAGTATGAGCTTTGGTCCGGAGGTCTGGAGAAGGTCTGTTCAAGTTAGAACAGTACCTCCAGCAACTGATTGGATGATGAGGTCAGAGTGTTTGGGAGATGAAAAGTTCCAAGAAGGAAAGCAGATCAGCATGTGGCAGCACGAGCCTTTGCAAGAATGAAAATGGTTGCCTTAATTAG
Organism: Dolichotis patagonum; assembly: GCA_004027295.1. Lineage (NCBI taxonomy): Eukaryota > Metazoa > Chordata > Mammalia > Rodentia > Caviidae > Dolichotis > Dolichotis patagonum. The sequence continues at coordinate 20,587 of PVJX010021160.1, forward strand.
GATAGCTAGACAGTGCTTCTTTAAATAGTAGAATAATATAAGCTGTCCACAACCATATCTTAATTCCCAGAACCTCTGAATATGTTACATTACACAATGTGGAGGAACTAAGTTTGCAGATGCAATTAAGGAATCAGATGACCTTAAGAAGGAAAGATTATTCTACATTACTCAGGCAGGCCCAGTGTAGTAACAGTGGTCCCTAAAAGTATAAGATGACTGTAATAGAGAGAATACCACAAGAAATACTTCATTTTTCATGATGAGGAAGTCTAGGTCTGCTGTGACTGTGCCTTCAACGATGGAGAAGGCAGTGAGTTAAGGAAAAGGGCAGTGTCTCGAAGCTGGAGAAGAAAAGGTTCTCCTCTAGAGCCTCTGAAAGGTACATAACTCTGCAGACTCCTGATTTCACCCAGCACACTCATTTCACACACTCTTGACTCCTAGAACTGTAAGTCAGTACATTTGTGCTATTGGCAGACACTGTGTTTGTGGTAATTTGTTAAAACAGCAATAAAAACTAATAAAACACCAGAGAGAATTGTCCTCAACATATCTTTAACTATATTTATAACTTGTACTAGAAGAAATGATGCAAGCTAGACAGGCTTCATGACAAAACCTCACACGGGGCTAAGGATGAGAGAGAGAGCTAGGGTGAGTGCACATGGTATTTGTCCTTGGTTTGGTTCCCAGCCTAGCCCCCTGGGAGGAGCTCTGTCAAGGGGAGGGGAGTTCAAAGTAATCATTTACATAACTGTTTTCAATAAAACAACCATAAGGCAACAAAGAAGTATTGCTTTGGAGCTTTGCTAATAGGGTATAAGCTCAGAAGGCAGATTTTGTGCTGATTCTGCTTGGTTTCGCGCTCCAGCTGTATGGGCAGTAAAGTACTGTGGAGCCAAAGAAATGACAAGGATTTTGATGCTTGATGTGTGGAAACATAGCTGGCAAAGCCTAGAAGACACAGTCGTTTGTATATTAGCTATAGACGGGTTCATTAAAAGGGACATTGACCAAGTGCAATGGAGCATCAAAGAGACAGCAATACCCAGCAGTTGCCCTGTGGTAGTTGGTCATATTTGTTTATGGATGGAGCAGAGGCCCCTTGGAAATGGTCAGGCAGAACTTTGTGGCTGGGTAGTGGCTCTCCATGAGCAGGGGAGAGGCAAGGTTGTCATTCTTCATGTGACTCTTTCATAACACCAGGTTGGGGTGGCCAGGGGCTCCGAGAATTATCTGACAGTGCCCCAGACTATAATAATGATGGGCGTGAAAGAAAAGAGAGAATTCACTGGTAATACTGGGGCAGGACCAAACTTTCCTGGGAACTTTGTATCTGGGACTTCTGAAACATTTCTATGTGAGATCTAAACCAGATTTAAGCCTAAGGCAAGAGAGCTGTGAGGCAAATTAAATTGCTTTGTTACCAAACTGTTAGCAGAGCATTTTTCATCAACAGTGCCTTCACTGATGTGGTATCAGCCTTATAGAAACTCATACTGGCAAATAAAAGACATAACATTCTGACTTAGACCTACATCCTGGAGAAGTCAGATGTTTAACATCAAAAGAGAATGTGCTCTTATTTCTGTCCAAGAGCAGTGTTTAATAAAAGGGGAGGCAAACATGCTCCTATGAGGAAGAACCTAGACGTGCCCGTTAGCATGACAAACTGCATACAAAGGAGGACACAGAGGTAAGGGTCTTGCCCCACTTGCACCAGTTAAGGGCATTGTGGTCACCTCTTCCCCAGTGCTCTGTGTGTGAAATAGTCCTCAAAAGATTCACATCATTCTACTACCAGACAAGAAGTTACTTTAGCCTCTCTCTTTCAGAGTGTTTCCTCAATGCATTCCAGTATGGCTGATGGTTTTCCCTCTAGTGCTGGACTTAGAAACTGTCCTATTTACTGCGTGCTTCTCTGGATGTACTCCTGGAGATCTCCTGCACTTGCTTTTTGGTTTGCGATATGTGTTAAGTAAAACCCCTGCCATTTGCTTTGGTGAGACTTCAGGGTATATCTCGGAGGAAAGGAAAGATGTTTACTTGACAAGATGAATGGGGAAGAGCAGAGATTGGTTGGATTTAATCAGAGCTCACACAAACACCAAGAAAAGTGAAGCTGTAAAGAACCTCTTTTAAGTGATTCAAAATCAAATTCAGTTACCAGTTTTGGACAGCTACGAATCCCAAACCATGAACGAGGTTCCTACACAAGCTCATTTAGCCACATGAACTTCTACATAAGTGGCTCTTTGAAGGCTATTTTCTTGTTTTTGAGATGTAGGTAAGTCATTGTTTTAGATTAATTTCATGACGCTTTATTGAAGTAGAATAGAGTAAGAAAAAATTAGAATGCAAAGTCAAAAAACTAGAACTCAAGACTAGACACTCCTACTTCCAGGCAGTGTGATTGATCTATGGCTTAATATTTCTAAACCTCAAGTTCTACTTCTGTAAATTAGAGAAAGCACTCTCTGTTTTATTCCCTCACAAGACTGTTATGAGAAGAAATGAAGAAAGGGCATGTGAGTTCTGTGCAGTACAGAATGTTATATTAAATGTTAAAATAATTAGTCTTGGGTAGAGCTTATGAGGTGCATAATGTGTACAGCCTGTAGCCCAGAATCTCAAGGAATTTACAGTCCAGGAGGAGGGATGGGGTAAGTGTGCAACTAACTATGAGATATGGTGGAATATGTCCAGTATCATGAGACCCCAAAGGACTTAGGGACTGGGAGGAATGAGAAGGTCATAAAAAACAAGGCTTAGTTACAACCTGAAGAGTGAGCAGCATTCCAGAAGGGTGGGTACAAAAACACCTCAGAGCAAGTAGCACATGCCTGGGATTTCCAGACTGTACTTGAGGAAAATGAAGAGAACCTCACAGCTGGAATCTAGTGCCTGACATGGAAGGAAAAGGCCCTGAGGAGATGGCCTACAATCCTGGAACTGTGGAACCTTGGGAAATGAGTGTGTGGGCGTCTCATATTCCAGTAACAGAGCTGAGTTTCATTTGAGAGGAGAGTTAACAAAGGCATTGAAATTTATCCCTGCAAAGAGTTTTGTCCCTACTTTAAAATTACCACTTGCCAGTTCCCTCCCATTGAACTGATCCTCAGTTGGGGTTTGTTGTTCTCATTTTTTTAGTCTTCTCTATTAATTAGAGAGTATGAGCCTTCTTAACTAATATCCCACTGGATTCTTATGCTTTTCTCATATCCCTAGCCAGGTGCAAGCTGAGAAAAGCTTATAGTATAAAAAAAAGCCCAAGGTGAACTGTAAATATGCCAGAAGTCCCAGCCTATTATCTTCCCTGCAGCTTCTAAACAAAGCATGGCAGTTAATTTCTGTGGCCCACACATGCTTTAGGTACCAGCATCCCCATGGCCAAAGCGGAGTTTGCAGCTGTCTTGCAGCTGAGGAGTGAACTGGGCTGAGCTCCATGATACACTGTATTCTTCTTGCTGTCTCATCTTGTTACTTTTCACGCGCGAGAAATGCACCCCCTCCAAATCTGTGCCCTTAATCTGGGGCCCTTCTTATATTATAGATACACTTCCTCTCATCAACGTCATCATGTGAAAATGTACTATGGCAAAGTGTTAACCTATCCAGTGTCGTTAGTATGAAATCAAAAGAAAGGTTTAAGAATATATTACCTGCTACTTCTAAAATTGTTTCCTTTTGCCAACACCTACAATTTACTGTCCATCAAATATTTTTATCTGATCTACTAATTATTCCACACATAGGATTTTTAAATTTTATTTAAAGAGAAAAAAAAAAACAAAACAGAAAAAGGGCAGCAACAATACAGACTTCCAAGGAAAAAAAGAAAATAACAAAAAACACTAAGAAATCACTACTTGATAAATTATATTCTGTCATCTTGGAAATAGTTGTTCAAGTTACAGAATTGTCTACAGAAAGTAGACATTCAAACAGTGAGACTGTTAACAGTTCTCTGTGATCTAACAAAAACAGTTATATGGTCCTCCATCTTACTTAAACATACATGCAGTTATATCCTTTAGAGCACTTTCTTTTCCTCTCTTTTTTTTACTGTAGCAATTAAACATTTTGGGTTTTATTACTCCTACATCTCTTATTACTATTTACATTAGAGACACAATGTGATATTTATAAATATGATTCTTATTAATTTCACTAATGAGGATAGTCTCCAGTTGTCCCCATTTCCCTATGAAGGCCTCAAGCTCATCCTTTTTATAGCTGAGTAATAGTCCATTGCATAAAAATACCACATCTTTTTCATCCACTCTGTGGTTGATGGGCATCTTGGTTGTTTCCAAGATTTAGCTATTACAAATTGTGCTGCTATGAACATGGGTGCACATGTATCACTGTGACATAACCTTTTCAAATTTTCTAGGAAAATACCCCAGAGGGTAATAGCTGGGTTGAATGGAACTTCCAATCCTAGTCTTCTGAGAATTCTCCATACTGATTTCCATAGTGGCTGCACCAGTCTACACTCCTACTAACAGTGGAGCAGTGTTCCTTTTTCCCCGCAGCCTTGCCAACATTTGTTATCAGATGATTTCTCGATGGCAGCTATTCTTTCCAGAGTGAGATGAAATCTCAATGTTTTTTTTAAAATTTTATTTAAAGAGAAAAAAAGCAAAACAGAAAAAAGAGTAGAAATAATACAGAATTTCAAAAAAATAGTAAGAAATCACTAGTTGATAAATTGCTTATTGTCTTCTTAGAAATAGTTGTTCATGTTACAAAATTAAGACATACAAAGTGGACATTCAAACAGTGAGGCTGCAAACAGTTCTGTTCAATGATCCAACAAAAACTTAGTAATATGGTTATCAATCCTACACACTTAAACATACATGCCGTTATATACTTTAGAGCACTTTCTTTTCCTCCTTTTGCTTTTTAAGTGCATTATCTGTTTAGTTATATCATGTTTCAGCTTGCTCAGTACCTTACTGATCTGTTTTGTTGTTGTTATTTCCTTTTTAATCACCTTATATAATTTTGTTTTGTTTTTGAGTTTCTCCTCATCCATGGCCTATGGATCAGCTTTAGTGGAGATGGGAGTTTTTGGAGGTATTTTGTTACTCTATTTTCTCATGTTCTTTTTTTTTAAATTTTTAATAACTTGGAGGTAGTAATATACAAAAAACAGGATGGAATAAAGCCAATTGAGACAGTGTAGTGAAATTGGTACAGAACATCACAGGAGGTGACTGCGGCAACAGTAATAGGCACCATTGTATATCTTGTTATTTTCACAATAGTTGTTCTTTCAATCAGGTAGAGCAAAATCCAAAGAAATAAACCATATTATAGAACTTATCAAAACAAAATGTTGAATAGAGCAACACCATTAATCAGGACAAAGCAAAATGGCGATAAAAATATCTGCCTTCAAAGAGATAATCAAAGGAAATTCCCCCCACTCGCTGCATTACATACCGTCAAGCTCCCAAGAGATGCCAAGATCCTTGGATCCCACATGCTAATGGGAGCATGGTATGTTTGACTCTAAGCCCACGCCCCAGTAGGCATCAGGCTGCTTGCTTGGTTGCTCAGCACCTCCAACATGACATGGATCTCAGAAATGCTGTTGCTTCTTGCTTCTTGCTTCTTGCCCTGGGGCGGGAGTGGCTTGCCAGAACATAGCCACTTACCAGGGCAGGCTACTTGCTGGGTTCTCAATGTTGTTTTAATTTGCATTTCTCAAATGACCAGTGATGGTGAACATTTCTTCATGTATTTATTTGCCATTTGTATGTCTTTATCTGAGAACTGTGTGTCTATCTCAAATGCCCATTTTTGGAGAAGGTCTTTGAATTTGAGGGGCTTGATGTTTTTCGATTCTTTATATGTTCTTGATATAAGTTTTTTGTCTGAGGGTTTGCTGGCTAAAATTATTTCCCATTCTGTGGGTTTTCTTTTCACTCTGTTGGAGATTTCTTTTGAAGTACAGAAACTTTTCAATAATATGAGATAGCACTTGTTGATTCTCCAAAGCATTTCCCATGCAGTTTGTGTATTGTTCATGAATTCTCTGCCTACCCCTGTGTCTCCAAGACATCTACCTACCTTATCTTCCAGTAGATTTAGTGTTTCGGTTTTAATGTTTAGGTCTTTGATCCACTTAGACTTTGTGCATGGTGATAGGCATGAATCTAGTTTCAGTCTTCTGCATGTGGAGAGCCAATTTTTCCAACACCATTTATTAAAGAGGCTATCCTTCTTCCATTGAACATGTTTAGCCCCTTTGTCAAATATTAGGTGGCTGAGTGTCTTTGTACTTATACTTGCATCTTCTAATCTGTTTCATTGATCCTCAGGTCTATTTCTTTGCCAGTACCATGCTGATTTTATCACTGTGGCTTTGTAGTATAGTTTCAAGTCAGGAATTGAGATGCTTCCTGTCTTGCATTTATTGCCCAGAATTGCCTTTGGTATTCTAGGTTTCTTCCATTTCCAAATGAATTTTAGGAGTGTTTTTTCTAGATCTGTGAGGTATGTCAATGGTATTTTGATTGGGATTGCTTTAAATCTGTATAACAGTTTTGGAAACATGGCCATTTTCACAATATTCATTCTTCCTAACCAAGAGCAAAGAATATCCTTCCATTTTCTAATATCCTCTTCAATCTCTTTTTTTAGAATAGTATAATTTTCAGCATATAGATCTTTTACATTCTTAGGTTGATTCCTAAGTATTTCATTTTTTTAGATGTTATTGTGAGGGGCGATACTTCCATTATTTGTCTCTCAGTGAGTTTCTTGTTTGTGTACAGGAATGTTATTGGCTTTTGAGTGTTGACTTCTTCCTGGATTGAGAGGATCCATCTCCAGCACTCTCTCTGGAGCCACCCAACCTTGTAGTTGTGGTGCGCTCACCGCCAGAGCCTAGGTCGTGCTGAAGTCGGGGGTTGGAGAGCTCACTGAACAATGGAGCTGTCATGAAGACCTGCACTAACCCGCAGTGAGTGCTCGGAATAAGGCCCTCCCACGGGAAGGGGCCGACCAACTGTACCACATGTTAGAATCTGGCAGGACAGGCATGAACAAGGAATGGCAGTGACCTCAGTTGGTTGCTTCTTACCCAGAGCAGATTTGTGGGATCTACTTGGCCTGGGTCACACCCCTGGAAAGGGCCCAATAAGTTGTCCCAAACCTGTTTCATATGCGCAGCACACACTAACATGGTGAAGGCCCCGGCTGGTTCACTGGCTTGGTGAGAAGGAGCCAGCATATACCACCCCTGCTTACACCTCAATAACCAACAGCAAACTGGAGAGGGCAGTAATCCCCAGCCAGCATGCTTCAGAAGAATGATAGCTAACAAAGAAAGGGGCTGGGACCTTAATCATACACCTGTATGGAAGAAACCAAAAACATGACAAGAGAAAGAAATAAGACAAAGTCCCCAGCCCCAAGCCCTACAAATATTGATCCAGGAGAGGTAAATACAGAAGAGATTGAGGGGAGCAAACATGCAATATCAGATGGCATCAGCAGACATAAAGAGATATCTTCATGACCTCGAAGATGAGCTCAAAACAAACATTAATTCAAGTAAAGCAAGATATAAGAAGATTAATAAAAGAACTGCTAAGTACCTCTCAAGAAGACACAGAAGAATGGAAGAACACAAAAAAGGAGAGAAATGTTCAATGAAGAATATAAAGAAAACCTAGAATACATGAAACAGATTCAAAGAGCTTACCAGGAAATTAAAAACTCCATTGAAAGCTGGAAAAATTGCCTGACAGAAACTAGAGATAGATTAACAAAACTTGAAGATAGGTTTGCAATGTCTGATCATGAAAGGAAAGATCTCTTAAAAATAACAAGGAAACAGGCAATAACAATACAAAGGCTAGAAGATGACAAGAGGATCTATAACTTAAGAATAAAAAATGTGAGTGAAGAAGCAGGTGTAAATTTTACAAAGAAAATAAAAAGGCTATTCACAGAAATAATTAAGGAAAACTTCCCAAGAATAGGAAAAGGAAATGATATTCAGATGTATGAGGCATACAGAACTCCAGCCACCTACAACCACAACAGAGCTACACCTAGACATGTAATAATCAAGATCCCAGAAATTCATCACAAGAACAGAATATTAAAAGCCATCAGAGAAAAGAAACAGATCACCTATAAAGGAAAACCCATCAAAATCATGACAGATGTCTCAACACAAACCATCAAATCAAGAAGGGCTTGGAGTGAAGTATTCCAAACCCTGAAAGAAAATAATCTCAAACCCAGATTGATGTACCCTGCAAAACTGTCTCTCAAAATTAATGAAGAAACAAGATGTTTCCATGACAAAGAGGAACTGAGGGAATTCGTGACCACCAATCAAACCCTACAGAAAATACTGAAGGACATTCTAGAGAGAGAGAAAAAAAATACTAGGATTTCAGGAACAATGGCAGAGAGGCCTCAGTGAATGGGGCAAACAGTGGAATGAAGGAGAAAAGTAGACAACCAATGGCAGAAAAATAGCATAGCAGAAATGAGGCAGAGAAGGTTGGCTATAATCTCTAACACAGATGCCCTTGATACACTAAAAAAGAAACACAGGCAGATAGAGCCCATCAAGATGCTCTGTGTAGGAAATATAATTAACTTGAAAGAGGGTTTATGGACTGAAAATCAAATATGAGAAAACAATGCTCTATGTGACAGGGAACCAGAGAGAAATAGGGGCAACTCAACCAGCACCTGCAGATAGGTTGGAAAGACATGAGACTTTGGTGCAGTAGAGAACTACTCAGCTATAATGAAGGAAAACCTTGAGGCTTTTGTAGGTAAAGGAATGCAATTTGAGATCAAGTCCAGGAGTGAGAAGGTTTAGAACCATTTAGGTAAATAGCAGGTTGGCCCTCCAATCTAAAAACTGAGGGAGTTGGTGGGACCCAAAATGTGAAGAACACCCTGTGTGAGTAAAAGGGGAGGAATTGTCTAAAAGAGGAAGGCAGAGGATATTGTTAATAGTGTATCAGGATTTAAAATCCACATTACACTCACCACTCTGTTTAGACAGATTATGTTATGTTCCAATTTGTCTACTTGTACTAGATTTGAGGGCACAGACAGCTACCCTGAAAATAGCAGGATATAGTATGGTAATCATCCTTAATTTCCTATTAACTTAATCTGAAGCCCTGCATAACTTACACTGTGTTATGATGACTGATCTTATTTGAATCTGGTTTGTTAGATTGCTGTTTTATATTGACTGATTTTATTCACATCTGTTATGATTGATAGTATCAAGTCTGAGAGTATAGGCAACTACATTGAAGATGACAAGATTCACTAGGATACCCACTCTGGTTTGATTATTACCTGCTTTTGAAGTCTTATAAGGTCTCCAAATGTTTCATTTTTGTTAATATTGCTATGTACTGCTATATTCAATTATACTATGCCTGATGATATAGATAATTCTACTGAAGATAACAAGAGACATCACAGTAACTATTGAAGATAACCTTATATTGTGCTTTTATATGACTTTTTTGTTTCATGTTTTTCTAGGAAATTGTTTTGTTTTGTCTTGCTTTGTTTTGTTTTTCCTTCTATTACAGAAAAGATACATATACATGTAGAGGCTCATGCATTCATAGAACTTATAAACTTATAAACTTATAAACTTATGAGAACTGATTATATAATGCATGATGCAATGAACAACTACTTTGAAGAAAAAGAGACACTACAGTACCCAGTGCTGATTCCATAGTGTCATGATGTGAAATCCAGCAATACTATTATTCGTTGCTCAGAGTGATTTTAGTCTGTTTGTTTTGCTTAATTTCAACATATGTGCAGGTATGAACAACTATACTGTTTTTATGACAGTAGCTATGCAGCATAATTTCAGGTTCAGGACTGGAATGCCCTGTGCCTTAACCTTCTTGCCAAGAATTGCTTTTGCTATTCTTGGTTTCTTATTGTTCCATATGAATTTTAGTATGGTTTTCTCTAGTTCTGTGAGGTAATCTATTGGTATTTTGATTGGGATAGCATTAAGTCTGTATATCAGTTTTGAAAGTATGACCATTTTCATCATACTGGTTCTGCCTATCGAAGAACAGGGGATACCTTTCCATTTTCTGATACCCTCTTGGTCTTCTTTTTTAAAGTACTATAATTTTCAATATGTAGGTCTTTCATTTCTTTCATTAGATTGATTTTCAAGTATTTAATTTTTCTGGATTCTACTGTGAAATCTGTGATTTTCCTAATTTCTCTCTTACTGAGTTTGTTATTCATGCATAGGAATGTTACTGATTTTTTAGTGTTGGCTTTGTATCCAGCTATACTAATGAATTTGGTTATAAAATATGCAAGTTTTTTTGGTACAAATTTGGGGGCTTTTTAAGTAGGTTACTATATCATCCATAAATAATGATAATTTAACTTTTTCCTTTTTCTATACATTTTTCTTTTATTTCTTTCTCTTTTCTAATTGCTCTGGCTAATGTGTTCAGAACTATAGTGAACAGCAGTGGTGATAGTGGCCATCTTTGCCCTTTTTTTATTTTAAGAGTGAAAGCTTTCAGTTTTTGAACATTTAGTGTGATGTTGGCTGTTGGTTTGTCACAGATGGCTTTTATCAGATTTAGATAAAGTCCTATTCCAATTTTCTGCAGGGTTTTTCTCATGAATGTGTTTTGGACTTTGTCAAATGTTTTCCTGCATCTACTGAGTTGATTAAGTGGTTTTTGTCATTGGTTCTGTTAAAGTTATTGATTTGCATATGTTAAACTATCCCTGCTTTCCTGGGATGAATTCCATTTGGTCATGGTGCATAATCTTATTGATGATTTGCTGCATTCTGTTTGCCAGTATCTTGTTGAAGATTTTTGCATTTATATTCATGAAGAAGAGTGACCTGTAGTTCTCTTTTTTAGTTTGCATCCTTCTCTGGTTTTGGTATCATGGTAATACTTCCAGGAATGAGTTTGGGAATATTGCTTACCTTTCAATTTCATCAAAGATAATGAGGAGTAGCAGCATTAGATCTTCTCTAAATTTCTTGTGGAATCCAGCAGCAAATCCATCAGGATCTGAGGTTTCCTTTGTTGTTAAGTTTTCTTAAATTAATTTTTAAATTTCATTAACTGATATTATTTTATTTAGAATTTTTATGTGTTGTTGAGGTGGTGATTCGTATGTACTGTATCAAGGAGTCTGTCATTTCTTCTAAATTTTTCATTTATTAGAGTACAGGTTTTCAAAAGCAGGTATTGATGATCTTTTGGATTTCTTAGGGAGCTGTTATGCTTTCACCCTTTTCATTCCTACTTGAATGGATTTGGATCTTTTCTTTCTTAAAATAAGGGTTTTTTTTGTTTTTTGGTTTTTTTTTATTTAAAAGAGAATAAAACAAAAGGGGGTAGTACAGAGCAGATCAGAAGAGGACAACATAGGCAACACAGTACTTTACATTAAGTCAACTGGACATCAACAGTATCTAACGCCATATCTCTCGCTCTGCTATAGTTGAGCATAGTTTCAATTACAATAATATCAAACATAACACAATAGTATAAAGTCATGCATATAGTGAAAGAATTCCAGGGCTTTCTGAACCAAATAACAGAAAATGATCAATGAGTATTATAATATCTCATTTTTGATAAAAAAAAAGAAAAAAATTTGTTTGAACTATCACACATATTCAAATTCCA
>PVJX010021161.1:0-32345 GCA_004027295.1 Dolichotis patagonum
AAAAAAAATAATCTTATTTAAATGCAATCTAAGTCCATTCTGGCCAAACCTCAAGATAAAGCATTTAACTGCTTTGCTATGTTGCCTCCTAGTAAAGTTTCTGCACAAGAGTATCTGACTGTGTATGTTTGGTCATGGTAGAATTACCTTCGAAGAGCGGAAACATCTCCACTATAGGCAGCAAATAACAGGTTCACCACTGTCTTGTTCTAAAACACAAATCATACCCAGCTGAGTTTGTAGTTTTGAATCTACTGATCCCCAGCTGTGCCCTCTGACCTTACCCTATCGATTCTCAGGCGAAGGTATTGCCGAAGTGTCATGGAATGTTTTTTCCTGAAATATCCTTAAAATCTCTTACCCGAACTTCTCCTCCTTCACGCCGTGGGTCTAATTTCCGAGCACAGTGCCGCAGGTTGTCATAGTTGTGGAAGTTAAAAAGAGACACCAACCTCTAGAATTGTAAGCCAAATATATTGTTTGCTTCTTGAACTTGGTAGGAGCTCCAAATTACTTTATTTATTTAAAGTAGCAAGTATTAAATAAACTTACTACTTAATTAAAAAGCAGCCAATACGTCATGCAGAGCACCTTACCTGGCAGAAGTTGATCCCCTTCTGGCTGTTCCCCAGCCTGTCCAGTGGCGGGGACAGACACATCATTCCCATAACATTGGGTACCACCAGGAGGATGGCTCCTGATACCGCTGACTTGGCTGGCAGGCCCACCTGGGGAACAAATTTGAAGATGAGGTCGAGTTGAGAGTCCCATAAATCTAGGAAAATAAGTAAAGCAGGCTATTCTAAGTGACTGCATTGGCAAGGTCACAACCCTCCTCAACTTTTGCCTTGTTAATTAGCTTCTTAATGGCATCCTCCCCCACTCCACTCACTGATACACTTAGTAAATGTTTACGGAGCTATTAACAGCATCCTGTGGTGGCTGCTGTGCTTAGAAGTAGGACGAGTCTCATTTAACTTTCTGATGGTAGGGGAGAGGTAATAAACACGAAAACATAAGCAGATAAAGATAGTTATGATAAACACAGAAGAAAAAAGGTGCTGTGAATAGAGATAGAGGGGGGCCTACTTGAGACAAGGCAGTTACAAAAACCTTTCCTAGGGTATGGAGCTCAAGGGTAGAGTGCTTGACTAGCATGCCAAAAGGAAAAGCCTTAGACTTGAAATCTGAAACTCAAAGAGACAGCCACATGAAGGATTGCACAAAAGCATTTCAGAAGTTGCACCATGTGTCTGGATTTGAGGAACATGGTATTGGGCAACTTCTCTTAAGGGCTCTCAGCCTAGTTGTCTGGCCAGCAGAAATCGACCTTCCCCCTCTGAATCTTCTTTTTGCAGGGTCCTTTCTTCTTGGCAGTAGGCTCATCGCAGATGGATGGCAGGGTCGAAAACACTCACATGGAAGGCAAACTGGCCAGAGAAGTCATACATGCCACAGGAATGCATGAGGCTGAGGGTGTTCCGCACTGCCTCGGCACTCAGCACACTCTCGCCTGTGGTGGGGCAGATCCCGCCATTGGCAAGGGTGGCTGCCATGACACTGCCTGATTCACAGGTGACCTCCACGGAGCACAGCTGTGGAGACAGGAGAGGCGAAGGTGCAGTGTGGGTGTGAACTTGGCACACAGTGTAGAACTTTGTTCCTGGCATTCAGATCTCTCAGCAGCTTCCCTGGCATTCCATGAGCTGGGGAGGGAGGGGTGTCTATCTGTCCTGTTCCCTTGGTCTCGAGAGTGTTTGCTTACCTGGAAGTACAGATCAAGGGCAGCCATCATGTCCACTCCCTTAGGAAAGCACTGCAAGGAAGAAGGGAAAGCATTCTCTTCAGACCAGTGACAGCCCCTTGCATACTGTCAGAGTCTCAGCTGACATCCCTAGTCCCTACCGCCCTTCCACCACCAGCAGAATTCCTGGGGACTTTCTATGGTCTTCTCTCCCAGTTACCTTCTTTTCCTTGAGATAATAGCCAATGGCATAATTCCGATCTCCTGTTTCCTTCTCAGACTGGAATCTGAAATAAACACCCAGTTTAGTGCTTGAAGCGTGAGAGGTAGATGTGGGGGGAAAGAGGAGATAATATCTCCACAGGAACACAGAGCTACACATATGTCAGATGGAATTGGCCCCTTGTGTACCTTGCACAGTAACATTAAAGGAAACTTCTGAACCTGAGCAAACACTCCACACAGCTTTGTTGTAAAATGTAAATAAAATTTAAAAAAAAAAAAACATCTAAAGCTGTCTAGGGACACTGGTAAGGTTTTGGCTTTGAAAGCCCTGGCAAGGGTTTAGGCATAAACCCTTTAGTATGATGTACTGCCTCTCTCATTTCATCCATACTAATTAAAAATGAAACAAATTATTTTACAAAGTAAATAAGTGCCAATGAAGGGGTTCAGAGGCAGCTAGGAGGCCAAAGTTCCCCTGGGTAAAAAAAAAAAATTTTTTTTTTCATTTTTTGATACAGGCTCTTGGTACACTCAAGCTGGCCTTAAACTATGTAGCTCAGGCTAGCCTTGGGCTTGCAGTAATCCTCCTGCCTCAGCCTCCTGAATGCTGGGATTATCACTACCTCCAGAACCTCTGGAATTTCTTCCTCCCAAAATTCATCTCCATTCACTCTTAATCCAGCCCCTCCCCTCCTCTTTTCCATATAACGTACATACATACATACATACATACATATACACAATACCACATACATACACACAATACCACAATGCATTCAGCCAACCCCCTGTGAACAGGGCCTTACGTAGCATTGCTGAAACCCATATATTCATTTCCAGCCATTTTGTTCAGATATTGTAACACCTGGAAGAGAAGAGGGGAAAGGAGGTGCTGCTTGACTAAGGACCCCTACTAAACACACCCCAAATGACTAGCCCTTCTGAGCCAGCTCCATCCAGGAGAGTAGGCACACTAGAGGCTTTCATCTCTGAGGTCAGCAGATCCCCACTCCTCTGGATATAAGACTTCTGGCATGGGCAGGTGCACCCAGTAGTGGGCTTAGAGCCAGGCATGTGGGACAGCTGGAGAGGACAGCATGTCATGGTGAAAGGCTGCCAGGAGTTGAGAGTAGCAGGGGAACTTACAAAATCAAACTTCTCTGCTTTATTACAGTCCATCTGTAGAGAAGAGAAAGATGTCAGTATTCCAAGCCTAGGAGGATGACGGGCAAGGGTCAGAAGGACCTTGTGGAGTTGGAATGTTAGACTAGCTACTGGGAATGTTCCATTTTACAGTGACTTTGCTTTCGTCTCTCTCTGTTTTTCTGAGATGGGTCCTGCTATGTTGCTCCGGCTGGCCTGGAGTTCTTTTTAGCTCAATCCTCCTAAGTAGCTAGGACTACAGGTGCTCATCCTATACCCTAGTGAACTTTCTTTTTCTTTTTAAGCAACTGAGACCTTCTTCTATCCATGTGTATCTATTGATCTTTTTTTTTTTTTTGGTACCGGGGATCGTATCTACTGATCTTAACAACTGATTTTGAATTTTATTATGGAATGAGAATATAGATAACTTCACCCCATCAATCAGCCTTGCAACTTCAGTTCTGAATCTGAACTCTCATTCCGGACTCCCACTTTCATTTTCCTGTCTCCAGTTCTATTCCCATGTCCCATCCCTAGCCCTGATTTCCATCACCATTCCCTGTACCTCCTAGTAAAGTCTTACTCTAGAACTCTCCTGACTCCTATTCAATCTCCAAGACTGGATGGAGTGAAAGAAGTGGGATGAGACTGTCTGTTGAATACACTGTAATATTCAGTGACGCTAAAGGGGTTTTTGGTCATGCTGGGGACTGAACATAAGGCCTCACCCATTCTAGGCAAACACTCTGCCACTGAATTACACCCCCAGCATTGAGGCTAAAGATTTTAGCTGAGAAATATGTCTAATATGGCTGATGATGGGAGGGTGATGAGCCAGGTCCCAGATACAGGACTGTAGACAGAGCTATCCCAGAACAAGGTGAGAGGCTTGACCTAGTCTCCTCTCTCAGACTTACTGCTTCCCGTACATGTCAGCCATAGAGTCAACAGCACAGGGACTCTGATACCCAAGGCCCAGGGGGGAAGGTTCCTAACACCACCTTCCCCACCAGAGGCTGTGATTGGCTCTGGAGTGTTGCTGCCCACACTGTTCCCAGGTTCTTGCTCAAGCCCTGGGAGATCTACAGCTGATGGGCTTTGCCTGATATCTTTGTTCAAGGTCGACTCACAGCTCTAGGTGACGTGATTAACTGCCCTGGTGTGGCCATTCACCTCTTTTCCATGTGTTCCTCACCCAGAGGTGGCCAATCAGTGCCTAATGGTGCTGTCCTCCCCCTGCCTCTGGCATTTATCCCTTAGTCCTAGGCAGGGGTCAGGATCTGCTCACTTCTCTAAGGGCCATGTGGCTTTGGGCTCTAGACTCAGGGATGGGGGCTGGTAACAGTACCGGGTGAGAGTGGGGGAGGAGGTACAGTCAGTTCTTACTAACATCCTCAGCATAAAACTTGGGTCCCTACTTTGCACTTATGTGCCTCTTGAGAACAACCAAAAGAATAAAGGCCTCACTGGTCTCTCTGGAAAGCGGAATAGCTATGAGGAATACAGGGACAAGGGGACTTAGAGAACAATACCTTTCAGAAGGTTAGAGTGACACTGACCTTGATCAGGGAGCTGACAACAATGGCACCGGCATTCACCATGGGGTTATGGGGGATTCCTGGGGAAATACAAATCACCCAGAGTCTTATCAGTCACTGGACAAAGCATCCTCACAGCCTACCCAAGAAGGATTTCTTTGCTAGGGAGAAAGGAATTATCAGGATTAATCAGGAAAAACAAAGCATCTACAGTTGTACCACCCTAATATCGTCTGGTCTCAGAAGCTAAGCAGGGTCAGGCAGGATTAGTCCTTGGATGGGGAAAAGCCAAGTCACAAAAGTCTGGGGAAGCAAGTTGGGATGTGGAAGAGAGTGCAGATGTGAGTTTGCTTTGAGTCCTGGGGCTGCTCACCTTCCTCATTGAGGGAGAGTGTGTTATAGCGCAGACCACTGGGCTCCTTGCCCACGAACTTGTGCACGTAGTCAGTGCCTAGAGTGCTTATGGAGATGGCATAGGTGAGAGGCTTCACACAGGACTGCAGGCAGAAGGGGATCTTAGTGTGGCCCACAGAGTGCCTGGAGACAGACAGGAGCCAAGAGAGAGGTTGGCTTTTGTTCCACCCTTGTGGCCTGCCTCCCCGTCCTCTTGCCCAGCATCTCACCGCTGGCCATCCACAGTGCACAGGGAGACACCCCACAGGTCTGGGTTTGACTTGGCCAGCTGAGGGATGTAGGCCGCCACCTGGCATGGGTGGGTAGAGAAGAGGGAGGTGGACATGGAAAAGAACAATGCTGAGGTTCAAGGTCAAGAAAATCTTTCAGATAAAAGCTAAAATGCTGTCTCTTGTATGGCAAATGGGCTCCATTCTGCCTAGGGCTCCCAGAAATATATAAGCTTTAAGTCCTAGGGGACTATCTTTCTGTAGCTCCAAACCTGTAGGGATGTCAGTAAATCCCATGGAAAGTTAGAAAGAGGAAGAAAGAAAGCGAGAGAGAGAGAGAGAGAGAGAGAGAGAGAGAGAGAGAGAGAGAGGCTGAATTATTGGATTGGCTTTCCTTTTTGGTTCTTAGGCTTAGTTACCCTCACTATGCCAATCGTCTCCAAAAGGTTCCCTCACCTGCTCTAGGAATCACCTGTATAGAAAGATATGTCATATTTCCATTTTTAGAGGTTTTGCTTCTCATGTCTCACTCATCCATTGGATTCCCAGCCCCAGGAAGTCTCTGAGAAGCAAAACTTATCTGGCCCAGAACCCTTGCCCCCTCCCTTTCCCCCTGGCCCTCACTTTGCCTCCAGTGAGCTCTTTGGCATCTTCAAAGATGCGATCCACATGGGCTGTGAACTCCTCAAAATCAGGAATGACAAACTTCTTTCGGAATGCCTGGGTCAGGAGCACAATGTTGCTGCTCACACACCTGGATCCCAGACACGATTGCATTAGGGGGTTGGAGAGATGCAACTGGGACTCACTTGGGAGCCATGGAAGTTGGGAATAAAGAAGGTTGTGAGTGGATATCTGGTTTGGGACCAACAGATGTATGACTTCTTCAAGTCTTTTTTTTTTTTTTTTTTTGGTACCGAGGATCAAACTCAAATCTGCATTCACCAAGCAGGCGCCTATACCACTGAGCTAAATCCCTAGCCCCTTCTTCAAGTCCCTTTATCTTTTTAGGTTTTAGTTTCCTTGCTTCTAAAATGAGGCCTTGTTATGACATGGGAAGATAATACGAAATATATTTCCATATAGTCATACATATATGTGAAAATATAGGACATTGTTGAGAAGGTATCCATTAACCTGTTAACACTTTACTTCTGGTATAGGGGGCCAGGACTGGATGGAGAAGGAAAGGAGAATGTATTTCTATATCGTTTGAACTTTTACAATGAGTACTCATGTATTACTTGTATAATAAGTAATATGACAAAATGAGAGGCTAAACTATACAATCCCCAAGAGCCCCCCATTCCTGCCTTGCTTTGATGGTCTGTGCCCACTCAACAGTTTTGAGAGCAATGTCCTTATTTCTGGGGCCCTTACTTTTGGAAGAGATCTCGGTCCAAGAGACCACCACTACTGGACTCTTGGACCATGCGGTGCATCTGGCTCATGCAGTCCCGGAGCCGGGGATCTGATGTCTGCAGTCCTGTGGCTTTCAGTGCCTTAGGGGAAGAAGAGGCCAGGTAAGATAATTCAAGGAAAAAAAATCTAAAATTTTTTTCCCACAGATACTCTATTAGTTCAAACCCAATTACTACCTTAGGTGGAATGAATGGGTTTGGAAACTAGGGAGAGAGGAAAGGCAGCAGCTTTGAAGGGTGACAAGGGTTTCCTGCTCTTTTTCAAGAGTCAGTCTCATCTCCTGCCCCTGAGGCATCATTACTACTCATCTGCTTTCTTCATCCTCCTGTAGCAACACATTAGCAGCCCTGCACTTGTCCTGCCTCTCTTCTATTTCCCCCTATCCAGCAGTCCTAACGGATGAGGACTCAGAACAGGTAGAGAACAACTTACTCTAGTAAACTTGTGGATAGGGATTCGTTCCTCTCCCTCAGCAATAGTGTAGAAAAGCAAGTCGCCAAGGCGGGACAGCATGCCACTTTGTGATGCATCACTGTTTTGGGGACAGAGACAGGGAAGGAGGGCAGGAGCCTGAGAACTACTCCTTGCTCTCCACCTTGAACATGGCTTATCATTAGGTGAGTATCTTCTTTCTGTGCTTCCTCCCCAAATCATTTAATCTACCCATGTATTTATTTATTTATTTAGTACCAAGGTTGAACACAGACCCTTCTCACTGAGCAACATCCCCAGATTTTTTTTTTTTTTGAGACACAGTCTTGAAAAGTTGCCCAGACTGGGTTCAAACTTGTGCTCCTTCTGCCACAGCCTACCAGAGAGCTGGGATTACAGGCATGTGCACAGTAATACCTAAAATTTATCCTCTCTTCTCTTTTCTCCCCATGTAATAAGTATGTGATAACAGAACAACAGTTTGTCTCTTAATAGCTATGTGATCTTGGGGAGGTCATTTAATATTGTTGATCTCACTTCTTTATCTGTACTTCTCATGGGTGATATGAAGCTTAAGATCATATTCCATGGAAAACAGACACAAAGTAGGTGCTCAGCAAATCATGTTATTTATCATCAGTACCTAGTTGCCACTGTACTCTCTGGACTTCCTATGCATCTTTCACAATGTGCCACTTATCTAAAAGTCAATTTTCTCTATTCAAAAACCTTGTGGTTATAGGTGAGATGGCACACACCTGTAACCCAGCTATCTGAGAGTCTGAGATGGGAGGATTGCAAGTTTAAGACCAGACTGGGCAATATAGAACTTGTCTCAAAATAATTTAAAGATGGCTAGGAATATAGCTCAGCGGTAGAGCATTTCCCTAGGATGAATGAGGTCCTAGGTTTAATCCCTAGTTCTGCAAAAAAGAAAACCTTGTGGTAGCTCCATAAGGCCTACAGAATAAGTTTTTATTTATTGGTGTAGTGTTCAAGGCTACGTAAAAACTGCCAACTTTCTTTTCCTATTCCCTAGCATTCTCCCACATTTCAATTATGACTGAAGTTAACAGATGGCTCCCAAACTGGGCCATACATTAGGAGGCTTCTCGGACTTTGCTTATGCTGTAACTTCTACATGGAATGACTTTCTTCTCTTTCACTTCCAGATCCAGTGTTACCAACTCTGTGATAGCTTTCCCAAATCTTCAGATTTTGCTTATGCTGCTGATACGACACATGTTCCATCTTACTTCCAGAAGACACTCTCCTTAGCTCTTTTTTTTTTTTTTAGGTCTTTGTTTTTATACACTGTCCTCCTAGCATTCCCTAGGACCCAGTGGGTCATTAGTAAGAATTATCAAATGTTGCTAGGGAGGTCCTTGGGCCCCAAAGTATCCATCCCACTGGCTCCTTATACCTAAACTTAAAACACCAAAAGACTCCTTGGTCTTGTAGAGTTCTATTAATATGTTAACACATTTGGAGGAATTATTTTATCAGATCATTTCCAGATAATGACAGCTAGTTGAGATTAAGGCTCTTTAAAACTGTTTGACCCAACAATTTGACTTACAGGAATTTATCTAGCAGGTATACTCACACATCGACAAAGTAATATATTCAGTTATCCATTGTATTGTTGAAATAGTAAGATTGGAAAAGACCTAAATATGCATTAGTAGGTGACATAGTCATAGTATATTCATGTAATGGAATGTTATGCAGTATAAAAAGAAATTAGAGCATGCTTTAAGTATTGTGCACTAACATGTACTACTAACTAAAAGAGAGGGTTAAAGAATAATATATATGTATAAATATTTATACACTACATATATTATACATATTCTATATATTATATAATATATAAATAAAAGAATAGTGTATACAGGCTGGGTGTGGTGGCACGTGCCTGTAATCCCAGCACTTGAGAGACAAAAGCAGGATTGCTGTGAGTTTGAGGCCAACCTAGGCTACATAGTGAGTTGAATGCCAGTCTGAACTACATAGCAAGACCTCATCTCAAGCAAAACAAAACAAAAAAAGTTTAGACATTCTTCCTATGTTTAAAAAGGAAGAATATATATGTGCTGCTTATTTTGGCACAAAATATTTTTAGAAGGACATATAAGGAATGGTTAAAACTGACTCATCTCCTGGGTGCTTGGGAAAAGAGTACCCATAGGGAGGAGAGAAGGGAAGTGCTATCTAAGGCATAACTCAAGAGGAAAGTTTGTAGCAACACTGTGAAGGTAAGTTCCTGTGCATGGAAGCTGAGGGAAGACAGGGAATAATGCTGCACCACTTTCAGATGCCTCAAAAGCCTTTAAAAAATTGCACACCCTTTGAGATATGGATTGATTACAAATATAATGCTGAAGGGGAAAAACCAAGGTGAAGAATAATGTGTGTAGTATAATACCATTTGGATAAAAAAGGTAAAATAATATCCACATGTATTTTACACATAAAGTATCTTTAGAAGGATATGCAAGTTATCAATGACATTAAATGTCTCTGAGGAGCAAAATTTCCCCAAAATTTACTCTAACAAATAATTGTGAACATCTACTGGATAGGTGCTTGCTGAAGCAGGTGAAATACAAGTCAGAGGGCAATTTAAAGACCTTTTCTAAAAAAAACAAAAAAAGAGAAGGGTAGCTCAGTGGTAGAGTACTTGCTTAGCAGGCACAAAGTTTTAGGTTCAGTCCCCAGTACTGAAAAAAGTGAGAGTGTGATAAACATATATTCAGTGGTATTAAAACTTCACAAGCTGGGCATGGTGGTGCCTCAGAGGCTGAGGAGGATTGCAAGTTTTTTTGTTTTTTGTTTTTTGAGACAAAGTTTTACTGTATGGTCTGGGTTGGCCTTGAATTTACAGATATCCTCCTGAGTGCTGGGATTACAAGTGTATACCACCACATGTGGAAGGACTGCAAATTTGAGCTCAGCCTGGGCAATTTAGTGAGACCTTGTCTCAAAACAAAAAAAGCAGGGCTGGGGATTTAGCTCAGTGGCATAAGCGCCCGCCTGGAAAGCGCAAGGTCTTGAGTTCAATCCTTGGTACCAAAAAAAATTTTTTTAAATAAAATTTAAATTTAAAAAGCAGTTTACAAATGAAAAATATAGTTTACCAACTAATATGTATATTATAACTCCATTTATTAACTTAGGTATATTTTTATGTACATATGGGATAATATATAGAGAGACATGTCACAATCTTACTTGGTTATCTCTAATATTGGTATCTTTCCAGGGCCTTGTGTAAAGTAGGTTAAGCAACCATTTTATCATTGAACTATATCCTCAGCCCTGTTTTCTTCTTGATACTGGGTTTTTTTGGTTTGTTTGTCTTTGTTTTGAGACATGGTCTCACTCTGTAATTCAGGCTGGCCTTGAACTCACTGTGTAGCCTAGGCTGGCCTCGAACTTGTGACAATCCTCCTGCTTCAGCCTCCCAAGTGCTGGGATTACAGGCATGTGCTTCCATGTCAGCTGTATTTCTGTTATTTATTTATTTATTTATTTATTTATTTATTGTCTTTCTGAGACAGGCTCTCACTATGCAGTTCAGGCTGCCCTTGAGCTTACTTTGTAGCGCAGGTTGGTGTCAAACTCTTAATGATCCTCCTGTCTCAGCTTCCCAAGTGCTGGGATTATAGTTGTGCCCCACCATGTGTGACTTTGTATTTCTGATTTTTAAAAGAAAAACAAGATACATAGTATCAAGAAGAAGAAGAAGAAGAAGAAGAAGAAGAAGAAGAAGCAGAAGCAGCTGAGTGTGGTGTATTTGGGAGGCTGAGGCAAGAGGACTACTGCAAGTTTGCATCCAGTCTGGGCTACATAGTCAGACTGTCTCAAAAATAAAAACAAAACAAAAAACCAAATCAGAAACACAATAAAACTAAATATTTTTAAAATAACCCAAATTACAAGTAATTTCCTATTTGCTGCCCTCTTTCTCCCACAAACACAGAAACCCCTGTCCCTCGTGTTACCACACTTTCATAGCCCATAACCTCCAGTGCTGTCAACCTCTTTGTCCAGGGAGCACGAACCAGTGCTCTAAGGTCTTTTAAAGAGGTTCTCTGGAGCACAAGCAGCAGCAGAGAGGAGAAACTAGGTCTCCTATAATATTCCACCAACTGACCAGTGAATGGAGGCGGCTGAGGGGAATCAGGGATAACCTCAAGTTCTGCACTCCAACGAAGGTAAAAAGGTGAGGGAGGGTAAGCCTTCACTCTATCACATCCTCATTCTCCCAAGGTAAATATTTGGGAGGAAGTAGGGTGAAGATTAGCACAGAAAGGAGAGTTCTTATCCCTTAAATGTTCCATGTGTTGGAAAAGTACAGCATAATAGTGATTAATAAATAACATTTATCGGTCTGTTATCTCTCAGACAGGAACGCCTGTGGTGGTGAGGTAGTGCTGGGTCAGCCTGGCCACTTTAGTTTTTGTGTGCATATGTGTCTGAGTGTCATCAGCTAGATGTTAATGACAGGAGAGGTGGCCCACTTCCTGTTACTGCTACAATAGGCAAGGGGCTACTTGGACAGTGTCTAGCTGGCTCTCTGGGGAGGACAAGTTTGTTGCTCAGAACTGTCTTGTCTGGGAAAGGGTAGAGGGGCTCAGCCACCAAGTACTCTTGGGCGGTGGTTGGAAAAATAAATTTGGCTTCATGGGTGTAAGAAATGCCCAAAGGAAGAGGACTGTTTGAGTGAGGGAGGCTGAGCAGCATACATAACAGCTGTGACTGGCTGTGGATGGGAAATGTGCATCTTATAAATACTGCACCATCACCCGTTATAAATATTTTCATTCAAAGACCAAATTAGAAAAACATTCTTACTCTGTACATCAGGGAGCCCTGCTAGGCACAATTACATAAGCACGTATCTGCATACCAGTAACACGCATATCACATATCAACCCGATGAGGATACCCAGAGGCAGACACAGCACTCACCCCCCAAGTACGCTGTCACCTGAGCAGGTGGAGGCTGTTGCACACCCATACATGCCCTAAAATGCACCCGAGGGACCAGGGAGAGGAAAGGTAAGGCTGGTCGGGCATGCACTTGGCCCTGCATTCAGACACGTGCCCCCAAGAAACACTCGGCGCCCATCTGCGTTCCCAGTTAAAGACGCACCTTGGACAGGCACCATCTCGGAGACCGACCTGCCCAAAAGCCCTAGTGGGCGGACGGCACGTTACCGCCCGAGCGCGGCTAACCCAAAGCCCCAAATCTAAAGGAAAAGGCATCGCGGGCCAGTGAGCCGGGAGAGCGGAGATGAGATGTGCTCCCTGGGGAAGAGGATTCAAAAGCTAACAAGAACGACAGTGGAGGTAAGAGCCCCTGTCCCGCGAGCCTTACTGATCCGGGCGCTGTGGCTGGTGGCTGTGCGGCGTCTCCCTGCCCTGCGCCGCAGCCTCACTGATGTGATGCCGGACGTCCCCTCCAAGGAGAGGGCTCCGGCTCAAGGGACCCCAGGCTGCCCGCCGGCAGTGACTGCCGGCCAAGCTCAGTGCACGCTGCAGAGCCCTCATGGAGCGCAAGACTTGGAGCGCCCAAGACTTCTGCGCGCGGGCTGAGAGGGAGGGAGGGGCGGCGGAGTCCAGGGCAAGACAGGTGCGGGGGAGCGATGAGAGGCTGAGCTGAGTAGAGGGTAGAGAAGAGGCCGGGGGTGGGGCTGGAGCAGGAGGAGGGGCCAGTCCCTTCTGTGTAAGGCTCGGCCAGATGCAACCATTGCCCACGGGCAGGGACTGGGCAAACAATCTCCAGATTCTGAAGGAAAATTGGTCTGGGGTCTTAGAGGTTTCTTTGCGGGGTGTTCCCCGGGAGGATCGAAAAGGACAGGTTCCTGGCCCAATCGCAGGGGAAGCAGAAGATTTGGGGGCGGGAAAGGGCGAGGCTGCCCAATGAGAGCAATGCGATGGGCCGTGCGTTAGGCGCCGCCTGGACTCATCCGCGGCGCGGTGCCTGCGGCGTGCGGGGGCGGGAGGGCGGCGAGCACAGAACCGGGAGCTAGGAGCTAAGCCTGGTCGCTGCAGGGTGGGCACGGTGGGGTTCTGTGGTGAAGGAGTGAGCACTACCTCTAGCGAGGTTGAGCGTGAGTTCTATTTAGGAGCCACTTAGTGGCCCTAGAGTAACTAGTTGTGTAGCTTGGCCTCAAGCCAAAAGTATCCTAGTCATGGACGCGCGGTGCTGCTTGGTGAGTGGGGTCCGCCGGCCGCAGAATACCCCACCCGGACATTGCTGTCCAGCTCTTTAGTGACGCTTGCGTCGGTGAAAAGGCCACTTGCTGCGGGGGTTCTAGGTTTATCTCTACCTTTATTTGGTGATTTCATGGGATTCTTTTTTTACCCATGAAGTTTGGATGTTAAAATAGGACAGCGCATACAAAAACGTTTTATAAACCATTAAGTGCTTCCAAACCTTTGTCTGTTCAGTTGCTTGCCCTTGTCTTCCTTACAGAGAAGAGGTGATGTACAAGAATTTTGAAAACTAAGAACACTCAGGAATTTTGTCACTTGAAGTTAAAAGAACTTATACTTTGTGCCTCTCCAGGATCTAAAAGCATCTGCATTTAGCAGGAATTCGTTATGTAAATAGCTAGTATAGAGTGCCTTTGGTGTGCTAACCACTCTTTTTCTCCTTGTCAGAGACCTGCAAAGCAATTAGTATGTCTCATTTTGGTGATATGAAAATAAGTCTTATAAATTAGGATTTACCTGCGTAAAATTATACCCAAGACTGCCAGAGTTTCTCCTTCATGTAGCTCTCCCTCCAATTTAACATTTGAGTCAAAATATCCCAGGGAAAACTACCCCATCTCTAAGAGACATATTTCATGTAGAAGCACTATGACTCAGCAATGGGAATTGTCTCTTGAGGCAGCTCTGGCTGTATCACAAAATAGAATCTGTTTTTATTTTTGCATTAAAAGAATAATCATGAGAAAAAAAAAAGAATAATGAGAAAATATCAAAACCACACTACTGTGTTCTGTGGGTGTGGGTCTCCTTTGCAGTGGTTAGAGTTGGAGTAGTCCATTTGGTTTGATGCCAGATAAAATGACCTTTTTTGTTTCTGTTTTTTTTCCTCCTGTAG
The DNA here is from genome assembly GCA_004027295.1 of Dolichotis patagonum. NCBI lineage: Eukaryota > Metazoa > Chordata > Mammalia > Rodentia > Caviidae > Dolichotis > Dolichotis patagonum. Next base: position 14,254 of record PVJX010021161.1, read on the forward strand.
CCATTCCCTATCTGCCCTAACCTATCTGTTCAATCAGTCGGACTTTCTTTAATTCAGGGACTCAAATTTGCTGCCTCAGGCTTGTCTTTGGCCAAGAGGCAGAATTGTGGGTCTTAATACCTAGTGCAAACTCAGTTCAGCATTAGTTTTTGTGTATGTAACAGGCTAACACACTTTTTTATTGACATAGTGTTATTTTTCTGCAGCTTTTTGATCTGTTCAAGAGAAAAATATCATATGCTAGGGAATTTCTAAATATTACCCAGAAGTTATTTGCTTCATTTCCTATTTCTAGTTCTTTTAATTAACTTTAATTATAATTAGTAATGAACTTTCCTTCCCTGCACTTTTCCACTAATAGGAACTGATTGGGTAGTGAAGAAAATCTGCCTGTAGACTAGGTGCATAGAGAACTAACCTCAGCTGCACTTCAATCTTTGGACCAATTCTGTCTCTGCTTCAGTAGTGCTGTCTGCACCAGGCTGAAGCATGAATTGATGACTCAGGAGTCCTGTAACACTGTAAAGTATGAAATATTCAAGAACAAGTTTATCATCTCAGGTGATTAATGTGTGGTCCTTTCTTCGGTTCTGATTTGAAAAGGACCCTTCCAGTTAAACCTGTGCTAACATATTGTCCAACTCTGATGTGGGCAGCTTAAAATCAGGGTTTTCCTTAGCTAAAGAAAATTCCTGTGTCTGTAATAGTGGATTTTTAAATCTGTCCTTGGCTGTGTCAAGATTTTATGATATATGAGGGAAGGTTGCTCTTAGTGATCTTTAAATGAGAAAAGCCAAATTTTCTGTGATGTAAACTAGAAAATAATGTTTGTATTGGAGATTGATTATTTATTTATTTATTGTTTGTTTGTTTGTCTTTTGAGAGAAGGTCTCACTATGCATTTGAGGCTGGCCTTGAGCTCACTTTGTAGCTCAGGCTGGTCTCAAACTTGCAATGATTCTCCTGCCTCAGCCTCCCAAGTGCTGAGATTACAGGTGTGCACCACCATGCCTGGTTTATTTTTTATTATTTATTTAGTCTTTCATTTATTCTTGTCTTTTGGACTGTAGCTGTGAGGTTAGAGCAAGTGCAAGATCATTTCACATTTCTTTCCATTAGTCTTTTTTTTTAAAGGAATATAAAACTATTTATTGACCACTGCTCACCATTATTTACAATAAAGTAAACAATATACAGTAGGATAACATTCTGACTGCTACAAAATTGTTTTCCTGGCTTCTGCTGAAAACAGTAACCCAAATACTGAAAAGATTGAGCTTACATGTAACGAGCAAGTTTGGGTCAAGAAAAACATGCAGGTCAGTAATTTTAGATTACAAATTTGTTCGTTCAATGATTCTAGCAGGTCCTAAACTGTAAACACCTCTAACCATTCATACCATAAGCCAAGTCTTTAGACATCTACAAATCCTGATTTTTTTTTTTTTAATCAGTACTGGAGACCGAAATCAGGACCGTGGGCTTGCAAGGCAGGTGCTTATCCTGCTGAGCTAAATCCCCAGCCCCCTAAATCCTGACCTTTGAGTACATATTTTTGTTGGAAAGCAATGGGTCATGAGGCTCCATTAGTCTTTATTAATGGTACTATGGGTGCAAAATCCTTCATACTTTAGTTTCTATGTAAACGATAAGCTTATATTTTACTGAGTAAGCTGTAAATCCTGAAGTAATCATCTTCTATTCATTCAATGACTACTTAATCATTCACCTACAATGTGCCAGGCCAATGCCGAAGGATCCAGAAAATTTGAAAACTAACAATAAACTCCAAACTGGGGACTTTGGTGCATACCTGTAATCCCAGTACTCGAGAGGCTGAGGCAGGAGGATTGCTGTGAGTTTAAGGCCAGCCTGGCCACGTAAATGAGTTCTAGGCCAGCCTGTACTAGATAGTGAGAACTTGGCTTAAAATAAATAAATAAACAAACAAACAAACAAACTCCAGGTTTTCATAATGGGAAGAAACGAGAAAGGTAATGTTTCAAATTCCTGATAAAAGGTGCTGTAATATACAGGTATGTGGAAGGTGTGTGAAGAAGGGACACTTGACTAGGCTAAACAGGGCAGGCAGTTCAGACAGAAAGGGAAGGGCCTTAAGAAATGTTGACTAACTTTTTAAAAATATATTTTTATTAGTGCCTATTAATTTTACAAGATACTGGATTTTTTAAGCTTTCTGTTTTTTACCAGTACATGTTTGCAGTGCATGTTTACATTCCTTGTGGGGAGCTGGTGCACACACATAGTACATCTTCATTCTTTTTTTCATCCTCTTCCCTTTTCCCCTCCTTCCATCTTTTGATCTCCTTTCCATTGGAGAACGAAAATATGAAATACTCCATGAATTTGCATGTCATCTTTGTGTAGGGGTAATTTTGTGTAGGGGTAATCTCTGGTAATTTTTTTTTTGTACCAGGAACAAACTTGTGCCTTCAAGGCAGGCACCGTGCAGCTGAACTATATCCCTGCCCCTTAATCTCTGTATTGTTCCAATTTTAGTACAGTAAATGTGCTGACAAAGCGAGCACAAACATACTGGATTTCAGGGTGGTATTTTTATACATGGGTATATTTTGATCATATCATTGTAAGAGTCTCTCTGTGTAGCCCAGACTGGCCTTGAACTTACTATGTAGCCTGAGCTGCCATTGAAGTCTGGGTGTACTTGAACTTGCAGTGATTCTCCTGCCTCAGCCTCCCAAATGCTGGGATTACATGCATGTGCCCCCACAGCCAGCATTACTTTTGCTTCGTTTTATATTTATTTTTTTATCATTTTATATTTAAAATATTTATTTATTTATTTTAGAAAATGCCTCCCTGTGTAGTTAGGTTGGCTTTATAGCTTAGGCTAGCCTTGAACTTACAGTGATTCTCCTGCCTCAGCCTTTGGCAAAGTGCTGAGATTATAGGTGTGCACTACCATGTCCTGTAATCTTTTTTGAAATTAAATTTTTTTTATTTTAAAGAGAATAAAGCAAAACAAAACAGAACAGAACAAATCAAATCAGAACAGGAAAATGCAAGTAGCATAGGACTTTATAACAAGACAACAGGAAATCAACAGTGGTTACCATAATGTCTCTTGTTTTCTTCGAAATAGTTGTCCATACCTTCATACACAGTAAAATCAAACAAAACAAGACACACTCCTGTAATCTCACTACTCGGGAGGTTGAGGCAGGAGGATCATGGGCTCCTGCCTCATGAGACCAGCCTGGGCTACAAAGTGAGCTTGTGACCAGCCTGAACTGGGTAGTGAGACCCTGTCTCAAAAAGACAAAAAAAAGTATAAAACCAATCAAAACAAAAGAATGAAAGCATTAAGGGACTTCAAAACAAGACAGTAGGAAATTAACAATGGCTACCATGTCTCTTGTTTTCTTCAAAATAGCTGACCATCTTTTTTTTTTTTTTTTTGTACCGGGGATCAAACTCACGACCTCGCGCTTGCCAAGCAGGCGCTTAAGCCACTGAGCTAAATCCCCAGCCCCTGACCATCTTTTTTGAAAAATTTAATGCAGGGTCTTGCTAAGCTGCCCAGGTGGGATGCCAATAATTTTTTTCTCTCTCTGTCTTTCTTTCACACTATGTAGTTCTTTCTTTCTCACTATATAATTAAGGTTGGCTTCCAATTTTCAGTGATCTTCCTGCCTCAGCCTCTTGAGTGCTGGATTACAGTTGTGTACCACCATACCAATCTTGATATATAAGTTTTTGTGGTGTTACCAACAGTTCAATTACTGATTTCAAGATTTTCTGAAACAATTGTTTTGCTTTGGGCAGTTGTCATTCCTGTGTCTATAACTGAATAAAAGTGACTTTAAAATTATTTAATGAGCTGTTGTGGTGCCACATAGATACTATAATCCCAGAACTTGGAAGGCTAAAGCAGGAGAGTTACCTTGAGTTTGAGGCCAGCCTGAACTACATAGTGAGGTCCTGTCAAAAAAATAAAAACACAAAAAACAAAACAAAAAAAATTGAAAAGTTACACAAAGTCATAAACTACACACTGGTGGGATTGCAGGTGTGTGCCACCACACCTGGATCCTATTTTTATTTATTCAGTTGGTTCAAAATTTGAAAAGTGTCTATAATCCCAGCACTTGGGAGGCTAAGGCAGGAAATAGCTGCAAGTGTGAGGCCAACCTGGGCTACATAGTGAGTTTGAGACCAGCCTGAAGTATATAGTGAAACCCTATCTCAAAAAAACAAAACAAACAAAAAAAAAGTGACAGCTGGGCGTGGTTGCAAACACCTGTAATTCTCCCACTTAAGAGACTGAGACAGGAGGAATGCTGTGAACCTGTCCTATGTCTGGAGTTCAAGCCCAGTCTGAACTACATAGCAAGAGCCTACCTCAAGAAAAACCAAAATAAACAAATTGAAAAGTTACAGAAGGGTAAATACTACAAAATGAAGTTGTTTTCCTTCAGGTTCCCAGATACCAAGTTTCCCTCCTCAGAGGCAAATAATGTTACTGGTTGTTTTACTTTTCTCCTTGCTGAGTCAAAATAACCCAACACTTCCAGTTAAAGGAAGAAAGGTTTATCGTAGTTCACAGTTTGTAGAGGTTTCAGTTCGTAGTTGGCTGGCTCAAGGCAGGGTGGCATGACAGAGGGGCATCATTTATGGCAAGCAGAAGTCAGGAGGGAGGCAAAACAGCAAAGTAGTAAGGAAGGAGCAAGTGATAATAGCAGCCTTTCTGTCTCATATTCTACGCAGGCTACCCTAAGGGCAGGTACCACTCACACTCAGCATGGGCCTTACATTACACACACCCAGAACTGTAGTTTAGACTAAGTTAGTAATCATATACTTAATCTCATTGTCACACACTCTAGATCCAGCCACCTCTGAAAAGCCCCACCTGTGACCACATGAGGCTTTGGGGGGGGTCATCTAGACACAAGCCATAACACTGCTTTTCAATATATCCTTCCAGATATACGTATTTTTTTGTCATTGTTGTTCCTTTGGTTTGGTTTATTTTTTTTATTTTTTTATTTTTTATTGGTGTCGGGGATCAAACTCAGGGGATCAAACTCATGACCGCGTGCTTGCAAGGCAGGCACTTACGCCACTGAGCTAAATCCGCCCCATTCCTTTGGTTTTTGAGGCAAAGTCTTCCCATGTTGCCCAGGTTGACCTGCACTACTGAGCTGGAGTTATCTTCCTGTTTTAGCCTCCCAAGTAGCTAAGACTACAAGTGTATGTCCACTACCTCACATTCCATATATATTTTAAGTGAATGTTTGGGGTGGTTTCCACGTTTTCTACACCTAGAGTGACTGTGTTGTGTGGCTTACCTGGGACAGTTATGCCTACTGTTCCAGCTAGAATGTTAGTAGTGTTCTCTTTCTCTTGTGAGTACTCTATGCCAATTTTGGCAATGTGTTTTATGGATATCCTAACTATATTACAGACAGTACTGCTATGAATAAGTTTGTATTCAAATACAGGTTGAGTAGCCCTGAAGCAAGGCCAGCAGATTGCTATAGCTGCTGGTTTCAAACAGGAGCCTAAAGAGAATTCTTTCTGTGGTGTGTTGGCCATTTCAGAACTTTGGAAATGTAATGGTCAATTCATCAGAAAGAAATAGCAGGTGAATGTGGCCGACTTTCGGCAGCCTGCAGGAGAGAGACCCTGGCGCCTTGGGACCTGCACCATGTGGTTGACTCAGGGTGCCAGGAGAACAAGGAGTTTCTCCCCTCTCTGGGGGCGGTTGGAAGTGTGGCAGACTTTTGGCAATATTCTGTGTGGTACATTTTGACTATAACTTATCACAGCAGGTGATGTGTGAAATTTTCTACTAGTGTGTTATGTTGGCACTCAAAATATTTAAGATCTTTTTAAAGAGTAGAATATCTTTATTGAGAGAAAGAAAGCTTCTGTCTGAGAGACAGAAGGGGTCCCAAGCGGGTTGCCAGAGACTCTGTCTTTTCCTGGGACTTTTATAGAATAAAAATAAATGAGTCCCAGTCCAGAGTCTATGAAGCAAAAGTAAACTCTCACCTCTGTCCAGTGATCTCGGTGGAGGACCTCCAGATGATATAGGGGAATGAAACTCCCAACATACTATGTCTGGTACGAGTTCGTGTTCTCTAAAATCAAAGAATGAATTTTAGGAACAACGGCGGTTAAGAGTAGAATATATTTATTGAGAACAAGAAAGCTTCTGAGAGAGACAGAAGCGGTCCCAAGTGGGCTGTCCAATATTTAAGATTTTGAAAGCATCTCAGATTTTGGATTTTAAGATTAGGGAAACTCAAATCTATATAAAACTATAGGATATGACTCTAGCTCTCAGAAGTTTGAGGCAGGAGGATTACTGTGAGTTCAAGGCCAGCCTGGGCTACATAGTGAGACCCTATCTCAAAAAACTCTCAGCAAAACAAAACAAACAAAAAAACTGCAGTATAGTCATTCAAGAGATGCAAATTAAAACAACACTGAGATTCCACCTTACCCCCAAAAGAATGGCTATTATCAAGAAATTAAGCCATACAAATGCTGGAGGGGAAAAGGAACCCTTCTTCACTGTTGGTGGGAATGCAGACTAGTGCAACCACTGCGGAAATCAGTGTGGAGATTGCTCAAAATCTAAGACTAGAGTTCCCATTTGACCCAGCTATTCCTCTTCTGGATATCTTCCCAAAAGAATTATAAACATCATATCACAGCGATATATGTGTACCTATGTTTATAGAAGCACAATTTATAATAGCCAGATCTTGGAAATAACCTAAATGGCAGTTGACTGAGGAATGAATAAAAAAGATGAGTTATTTTTATACAATGGAAAATTATTCAGCCATAAAGAAGGATAAATTGGAGACTTTTATAGGCAAATGGATACAACTTCAGACCATACTCATTAGTGAAATAAGACACATGTGTAAACAGTATTGTCTCAGTGTGAGAAGCTGAAAGATACAATATATGTACATGTATATGTATATAAAAAGTTAAAATAGTTATAGTACTGTTTTCTCTGAGTGTACTGTAGAGAAAGATTTGAGCTGGTATTGTTCAGACAATTGAACGCAGATGTCTTGTGCTCTGGGTGAATGATTTGGGGATGACAATGCTAAATGTGTGTACCATTGATGCCCTTTGATTGATGTGTTTGGAATTTTTTTTCCTTTTTATCCTTGAAATAAAGTGGATTTGGAAAAAAACTGCAGGATAAATTCTTCAAAATCTAGGTGATGGGTCAGAGTATAGACACTTGTAATTTTGGTAAGTGTTGCCAAATTGCCTTTGTTTTCCATAGTGGTCACACTGTCTTAACAGTATTACCAATAATATACCTGTTCTTTATTCCCTTACCTCAACTGGTTATCACATTTTTTAAATGTTTGCCTTTTTTTTTTTGGTACCAGGGATCAAACTCATGACCTCGCGCTAGCCAGGCAGGTGCTTAAGCCACTGAGCTAAATCCCCGGCTCTTTTTTTTTTTTAATCAGTACCGGGGATCGAACTCGTGACTGCGCGCTTGCAAGGCAGGCGCTTATTGCCACTGAGCTAAATCCCCGGCCCCTAACGTTTGCCATTTAACAGGCAAAATAGTATTTAGTGTTATTTCATTTTTAAAAATTTATTTATGAAGTTTGTATCAATTAGCAAAGCTTATTTTGGCTCACACTTTCAGAGCTTCCAGTCCATGGTCAGCTGGCTTTAAGGCAGAAACGGTGTAGTGCATGGTGTGGTGAAAGCTGCTCACCACCTCACACATCCAGGAACCAGTGCAGAACAAGCCTAAGAGGAAGGAACTGTGGGCCATATATAGTCCTTAAGGTTGTGCCCCTGTGACTCACCCAGACATACCTGGAAGTGTGCTTTACTAAACTCCTAGGTGTCTCACAAACCCATCAGTTTGACAATTAAGATTAATCATGACAGTATGGGTGTGGTGGCGCACATTTGTAATCCTAGCACTCAGGAGGCTGAGGCAGGAGGATTGCTGTGAGTTCAAGGCCATCCTGGGATATGTAGTGAGTTCATGGCCTGCCTGAACTGCACAGTGAAACCTTGTCTCAACAGATGGAAAGAAGAAAGAGAAGGTGGAGGAGGAAGGGAAGAAAAGAAAAAGAGGAAAAATTAACCATGACAGGTTTGAGAGTTTGAGCTTTGAGCTTTCTTTCTTTCTTTCTTTTTTGTGGTACTAGGGATTGAGACTTTGCACTGAGCTATATTCCCAGCCTTTTAAATTTTATTTTATTTAAAATTTTTTTATTTTAAAAGGGGTGAAATTAAACACAACAAAACAGACCAGAACGGGACATAAGAAAGCATAAATTTCAAAGCTAGACAACCAGAGATCTTCATTATCTGTCATATTGTCTCTTGTTTTCTTCCAAATGGTTGTCCATATCTTTGCATACAGAGAGTTCACACTAAGTAACATAGCCAATCTTTTCACAAGATGTGTAGTTCACTGGCTCCTACTTGCTAAGGGGGGGGTGGGTAACGACACGGGGTGGGGGACAGGACGACATGAGATGTTTGATTTTCAGCCCGTGCTGGCAGGCTCACAGCTGCCCCCCAGAGAGGGGAGGAGCTCCTTGTTCTCCCAGCACCCCAGCACCCCGAGTCACCACATGGTGCAGGTTTTAAGTCGCCAGGGTCTCTCTCCTGTTTCATTTTATTTTGACAGAAGGTCTTGCTAAATTTCCCAGCCTGCCCTTAAACTTGCAATATCTTCGTCTCAGCCTCTGGACACATTTCTTAATTTGGGGCTCAAATGACATCAAAATCTGTTCAGCCGGAAGCTCACATGTAATCTTGTATTTCTCCTGCTTCCTTATCCTTAACATAGGTCTCGAATTCATTTCCTTCCCATTGTTACTTTCCACTTAAATTTCTTCCTTCTTTTCTTCCTTTTATTGAGGGACAGGTTCTCAATATATTGCCCATTCTTTAGACTCCAGGACTCTAGGGCTCAAGGGATCCCTTTGCCTCAGCCTCCTGAGTGATCCCCACAGATATGCACAACAGTTTAAGTATTTAAAAAAATTTTTTTTTTTGGAGCCAGGATCTCACTATGTAGTTCAGGCTGGCCTTGAATTCCCATGGAGATTTTCTACATTAGCCTCCCATATGCTGGGGTTACAGGCATATGCTACCACACCCAGATAAAATTATTATTATTTTTTACCCCAACATATCATATTTAGGAAAAAATATAACCCATACTTGTAAAAATATTCTATAAACAATGAAGTAATTTTATAGTGACTTGACTATTTGCACAATCCCTGAGAAATAAGCAGCTACAGTGCATCCCAATTTAAAAAAAAAAACACTGACACTTCTGAAGGTTGAGTTTTTTTAGTTTAACACAGCAAGCAGTAGATCTGGGTTTGAAGCCAAAGTTGTTTTTTTAGTGGAGGAGGTGGGTCTTGGTAGGTAGTGCAGGCTGGTCTTGAACTCACTATGTGGCCCAAGCTATCATTAAATTTGTGATGATCCTCCTGCCTCAGCCTCCTCAGTGCTGGGACTACAAGTATGTGCCACCACACTCAGCTCTTAAACTACAAACTTCTTTCTGCCACCTATGAATGCTGTCTGGTATTTGCTTCTGGTACTTCCTAAAGGTGACACAACCTTTTCTACCCAGAGGGTGGCAGTATTTCTTTAAGTACTCATTCAAAATTCACTTTCCCATGCATTGTAAAATACTTGCAAAGAGATAAAAATTATATTCTTTCTTGAGCATGTTATTTTCTTTTTGAGCATGTTATGTTTAGATACTAGATTAAAAAAGTAATAAAATTAGTGCCTACTAGGAGTTCACATTATGGGAGCAAGAGTGGAGGTGGGGGCTGGGATGTAGCTCCGTGGTAGAATGCTTGAGTAGCACGCAACAGGCCCTCAGTTTCATCTTCAGGTCTGTAAAATAAATAAACAAATGAATGAGTAAATAAAAAGTAAATAAAGGATTGCAGGTGGAATTATTAGAGTTAGAAGCCTGAACCAATATGGTGGTGCACACCTGTAATTCCAACACTTGGCAGGCTGAGGCAGGAGGATTGCTGTGAGTTCAAGGCCAGTCTGAACTATGTAACCCTCTCAAAAACACAAACACACAAAACTACAACAGTTTCAAACAAAAGGTTATAGGAATACAGATTTATAATGGGCCTCTTGAAGTGGTGTCTTTGTGTTTGTGCTGGAAACTGAAACCAGAGCCTCCTGTAAGACAGCCACCCACTTCACCACTGAGCTATACCCCAGGCCCTTGAGGCTGTCTTTAATGTGATCATGAAGCATATTACTTTATCTAGCACAATGATGAGAATGAACTTACTACGTTGTTAGGAGGCACAGTAAATTCTAGCTCTTAAAACTTCTTTATGACACAAAAATAATAAAAACAAAATAATTTAAATTATAGGAAAAAGCACCTCACTGTCCTAATGTGCCATTCCCTCACTGTAAACACTGCTTTCATTTCACTGTGTTTTGTTTTTGGTGCTCAGTACTGAACCTGGGGCCTCACCACCACTGAGCTACACCCTCAGCCCTACATTCAGCCTTTTATTTTATTAATTTAATTTAATTTATTTATTTGTCTTTTTGAGACAAGTTCTTGTTATACAGCCTTGAACTCACTTTGTAGCCCAGGCAGGTCTCAAACTCGCAACGATCCTCCTGCCTCAGCCTCCCTTGTGCAGGGATTACAGGCATATGCCACCATGCCAGGTTACATTCAGCTTTTTAAATGAATAATATTTTAGATGTAAACTGAGTATTCTGAGAGTCCATTCATTCAATACAAATATTTTATTTTTTCTTTTTGTGTTTTTGAGAGATGAGCTTTCTTTATGTTGCCCATGCTTTAGACTCCAGGGCTCTAGGGCGCAAGAGATTTCTCTGCCTCAGCCTCCTGAGTGTTCTCAGAAGATGTGCACATGGGTCTCACTATGTAATTCAGGCTGGCCTCATACTTGTGGTAATCCACCTACCTCAGCCTCCTGAGTGCTGAGATTATAGCCATACAGAACCACACCTGATAATACACGTATTTTGGAACTTGAAATTAGCCAAGTGACCCCCTCAAAAAAATCCCCCCAGAAATTAGCCAGGTGTTGCTGAATAAGAAGGATATAACAGTGTACCAGATAATCACAGTCCTTATCTTCATCAAGCTTATGCCTCTGAGGATACATGCACTTGTGACTACTGGCCTTATAAATTATGTATGTTGGTATTTTAGAAATGATTTTTTTACACTAAAATCTTGTTTCATGTAAGCATTTCAGGATATGGTACCAAGTATCCCCAGAAGGAAAACAGAATTCAAGCCAATTACTTTGAAACTGTATAATGAAAGCAAAACTCAGGTAGAATTTTTTTTTTTTCATACTAAGGATTAAATCCAGGGGCACTCTTTCCCTGAACTACATTCCCAGCCCTTTTTAAATTTTTGAGATAGTGTCTCCCTAAATTGCCCAGCTGGTTCTGTAATTTAGACTCCTCCTGCCTCAGCCTGCCAGGTAGCTGGGCTTACAGGTATGTGCCACCACATGTGGCTTCAGGTGAAATATTGCACATCTGGTTAGTAGGCCTTCCTGGCAGCTGCTGCCTTCACCCTGTGCTCCTCCCTGACACTTTTTTTTTTATTTTTTGAGACAAGGTCTTTTCCACATAGACCATGCTGGTTTTAAACTGGCTGTGGAGCCCAAACTGGCCTCATATTTGGGATCCTCCTGCCTTAGCCTCCTGAATGCTGGGATTGTAGGTATGGCCACCACCCGTCTTTTGACACAGGGTCTCGCTACACAGTTCAGACAAGCTTTGAGCTTCCTTTGTAGCCCAGGGTGGTCTTGAACTCACAGTGATCCTCTTGCCTCAGCCTCCTGCATGCTGGGCCAAAGAAAATTCTAAATTTTACAAGAAGAATGAAAGAATAAATTGAAAGTCAGAAAAATCTAGGCCAGAGGGCCGGGGATTTAGCTCAGTGGCTTAAGCGCCTGCCTGGCAAGCGTGAGGTTGGGAGTTCGATCCCCGGTACCAAAAAAAAAAAAAAAAATCTAGGCCAGGTGTGGTGGCAAACACCTGTGAATACCAGCACCCAGGAGGGTGAGACATGAGGTCAATGCCGCCCTGGGTTACATAGTGGGTTCCAGGGCAGCCTGAGCTAGAGTAATACCATGTCTCAAAAAAAAAATCTAGATTCTTGCATCAATTATGACACTGACTCCTCCCCCATGACTTTGTGCAAATAAATTTACCTCTCTAGAACTAGTCTTTTTCAAGTAAAAAAACCCAACCAAACAAACAAAAGAAACCAAAAACACTCTAAGAGACTAGAGGTATATAGCTCAGTAGCAGAGCACTTACCTAATGTGCAGAAGGCCCTGGCTTCTCTCCCTGGCTCTTCAGGGGGTGAGGGGAGGAACTAGCTGAGTAATCAGTGTTTTGGCGCATGATTATCCCTGTAGCCTCCCATGTTTTGCAATATGTTAGATGCGCCTAGTAATCTGGCCCCAGTTTCTTCAGTTGGAATACTTGTTTAAAAGTCTAGTCTTTTTTCCTCCTACATTGTGCTTATTTTCTGGCCCAGTGGTTTTAGATAATTTGGTTCCTGAATTTACTCCTCCATGGTATGGCAAAGGAAAAGTCTATTAGAGAAAGAAGGCAGGAATTTTCTCTGTAATAAATTTTTTTTTTTTTTTTTTTTTTTTTTGGTACCGGGGATCGAACTCATGACCTTGTGCTTGCCAGGCAGGCGCTTAAGCCACTGAGCTAAATCCCCGGCCCTCTGTAATAAATTTTTGGCCAGGAATATTTGTTGCTATCAGAGTAGACAAGTTGCTATCAGTAGTGATAAATATCTCTGCAGTCTGTCTGTCTTTTCCCTATGTTCCAGTTAATTGAGGAAGTTGTTGAGATGCCACACTTCCCCAATTCCTAGTTTTAGACTGATTTTGGCAGTCTATGGATGTAGCCCAGGCTGTCCTTGAACTCATAGTGATCCTCTTGCCTCAGCCTCCTGAGTGCTGAGATCACAGACATACACACTATTCCCGGTGCTCAATTTTGTCATTCTATCCTACAATGGAAAGGGTTAGGACTAAGCATCATTTTTTTTTTTTTTACTTTGTTGTTTTATATAGCTCATTAAGCTTCCTGCCTAAGGAAGCTAATATACTGTTTGTTTTTGTTTTGGCAGTAGGAATTGAACCCAGGGCCTTTACACTGAGTGACAGCCTAGCTCTTTTTTATGTTTTGAGACTATCTCACTAAATTTTTAAATTGGCTTGAATTTCCAGTCCTGCTGCCTCAGGCTCCCAGAGTGTTGGGATTTCAGGTATGCACTACACACCTGGCTGAAAGCTAATGTGTTAAGTTTTTTTTTTTTTTTTCCAGGTTTTCCTAAGGTGTAACCTCATCCCTCTACCAGCTTACTAAATTCAACTTTTGGACTATTTCCATTGCATAGCATTTTGGGCGCAAACATTAATCAGTGGAAAGAAAGCTAATCTATGGGGAGTATTTATATCGGAGTGGGTAGGGTGAGGAGTGCGTGTGTGAGAAAGAGGGAGGGGAAGAGGAAGGGCTGGGTGCCTTTGGCACTGATAAACTTTCTTCAGGTCTTGAACCACATTTCGAGCTTCACTGGCACACTTGCTTGTCTTCCTACCTTCAGCCTCACGTGCCACGTCAGCCTGGCGCCGTGGAATGTCTGGCTAGAGGCCAGCACATCTGCAGGTAATATATTCCTCTCATTCTTCACCCTGGGGTGGAAGGGCCAACCATGGCAGGCAAACATCTTTCAGTCTATAGATCCAGATTAACCTGGCCCCAGTTCCTTCACTTGGAATACTTGTTTAAAATCACAAACCAGTTGAATCAGGTGCCAATATCTTTTTCCCTAGAGAAATTACAAATAACTCCTATTTTACTTTTGGTTTTTTCCTCAAAACAACTCTACTACTAGACCTATGAGAACTTATGATTAGAGAGACATTGACTAAATCATAAAAAAATGTGGCAATATAATGGACAAAACAGAAAGGAGTCAAAGTAAACATGCTGGGGGAAACAGGATTCTTTCTGCTCCTGTACACTTCCTGAATCTAACCGCATAACTCTTGTTACCTTCCTGATCCCTTCCACAAAATCCAGAACTCCCTTTAAAAATACGCCCACGAGGCCCCTGAGGGTGGAGCTCAGTGGTGGAATGCATGATGTGAGGCCTTGGGTTCAATCTCCAGAACCACAAAAAATGTGCTTGCTAGAATGAAGGATGTAGTTTCTAATTAATTTTGTTGGTACTTTTTGACATAACTCATCTTTGGTATGTATCAGTTTGTGTATCAGGGTGGTTTTATTTCTAAGAGGCCCTAAATTTACTGTGCAGACCAAAAAAATTGAAATTTATGTATTTGTTTATATAAATTATTTAATTGGCTCCTTTACATCCTTTCTGTGTGGTACTCTCTATTCTTAGAGGAAAGTGGGGCTAAATCTTAAGATACAAGAAAGTCCTGCTTTCTCCAGCTCTATTTTTTAGATTAGTAAAACTCAAAGATAAATGGAGTTAGGAGTGTTTTGTATCTAGACTTCCTTGATTCTGTATCATCTTGTTGGTTTGTTTTATGATAAGAGACATTCCACCAACTTACAGGTCATTGGGAATTATGAAAAGAATTTCTGCATTCTTATTTGCTTGTTAGAGTAGAAGAGAAAGGAGAAGTTGGATTGAGTGATTCCTCAAATTTAGTTTTTAATACTTTGCAAGTATGTAATTTACTTGGTTCTAGTATAATCTTTTATATTTATTTAGTGGGTTTTTTTTTTTTTTGAGACAGGGTCTCATTATGTAGTTTAGGCTGGTCTTGAACTTATTATTTAGCCCAGGGTGACTTCAAACTGGCAGTGATCTCCTTCTGTGTGCTGGGGTTACAGGTGTATGCCCCACAGCCAGTGGTCCTAGTATAATCTTTTAAATGTAACTAAAATGCTAGTTTTTGGAAATGCTCCCTTCACATCTTCAAATCTGGGTTATTGCTTTGTTTGTTTTGTGTTGCTTTGTTTCATTATACTAAAAATTTAGGAAGGGCTGGGGATATATAGCTCAGCAGCACATCACCTGCCTGGGAAGTATGAGGTTGTGCATTCAATTCTTGGTACCAAAAAACAAAACAAAACAACAACAACAACAAAACCTTAGGAAGTAGATCACTAATTAATTTTACAGATGAGAAAATGAAGTTCAGACATTTGAGATAATTCTTTGTGTGTCACTAAGCTCCTGAGGCATGGGACAGAACCAGTTCTGATTTAGGTGTGCTCTCAAAGGCTAATAAAATAGATACTATCTCCATGTTCACCTGCATGAATAAGACATGTTAAGTAACTTGGCCTAAGGTCACATAAATGGTAAGAGTGGTGTTAGGATTTGAATTTGAGTGTGATTCTCTCTCAAACACCTGGTTTTTATTAGGTGCAGTGGTGAGCACCTGTAATCCTAGTGCAGAGGCAGGAGGACTGACCTGAGTTTGAGGCCAGCCTGGGTTACATAGTAAGACCCTGTCTCAAAAAAACAACCAAGCAGGCTTGAGGATGTAGCTCAGTGGCTCAATGCCTGCCTGGCAATCACAAGGTCCTGAGTTCAATTCCTAGTACAAAAAACAAAACAAAAATATAAAACTTATAGTTTAGCCATGCATGGTGGAACATAACCGTAATCCCAGCAGCACTTGGAAGACTGAGGCAGGTGAGTCTGAGGTCACCCTGTGTTACAGTGATTTCAAGGCCAGCCTGAAGTACACTGAAATACATAGGCAGATCCTGTTTTAAAAAACCAAAACAAGCTGGACATGGTGGCACATTGCCTGTATTCCCAGCACTTGGGAGGCTGAGGCAGAGGCCAGCCTGGGCTATATAGTGAGTTCAATGCCAGCCTGCACTACAAAGTGAGATCCTGTCTCAAAAAAACAAAACAAAACCCAAAATCAATAACAAAAACAGAGGAAAACAAATCTATGGTTTAACATATTTTTAATTCGGGCTGGGGATTTAGCTCAGTGGCTTAAGCGCCTGCCTGGCAAGCGTAAGGTCATGAGTTCGATCCCCGGCACCAAAAAAAAAAACAAAACATATTTTTAATTCTCACTATGCTGCCCAGCCTGACCCAAACATCTAGGTTCAAGGGTCCTTCTCCCTTAGCTTCTAAGTGCTGGGATGACTGCATTATAGAATATAGAAGGAGACTAGAGCACATTAAGAATATTGGAATTGATCTAGCAGTCTTACTTCTGGGCATTTACACATAAGATTTCTGAAATCAGAGTACTTTAAAAAAACTAGAGAAACTGAATGGGATTAGTCATAGCATTAAGATGCCTTTAGTCATAGCATTAAGGTGAATGAGGCAGAAGGATCCTTTGAGCTCAAGAGGGTGAGTCCAGACTGGGGAACATAGTCCTGCCACATCTGTATTTTATTTTCTAATTTTAATTTAATCTTTAAAAACATTTTTTGAGGAGGTACTGGGGATCGAACCCATGACCTCATGCTTGCCAGGTAGGTGCTTATGCTGCTAAGCTAAATCCCCAGCCCTAATCTTTAAATTTTTTCCATCCATTCTTTTTTTATTTTTATTTTTTATTTTTTTTAACAGTGACCCACACATCAGTTTATTGGCATGATTAATTTATGAGCAAGATAGTAATTATTTCCCCCACAAAGTGACATGCATTTCAATCTGCTATAACATGTACCTACATATCTTCTGGGTGAAAATGTGGCATTTCAAGCTCTAGCCAGGGTTGATTATTCTTTTTTCGCTTTCACAATTTTTATGCTGCTGCCAGAAGTCTTCTCTGCATTTGCTTTGAATTCTGTCTTCAGTGCATCCCTCACTGCCTTTGCACAGATCTGGGAGTATGGAATGTAGCTGAGTCCAGCCTGTTGCCAGTAGGCCACCATGATGTCACGAAAGTGGGCACGTCAGACTGAATCATGAGGAAACGGTGATGTTGGGACAACAGACCCATTTTTTTTTTTTATTCCTACTCTCTCCCTTTCTCTTCTCTTTCCTCCTCCCTTATTCTCCTTCCCATTTGAACATTTTCTTCCCACTTCCCAGTTTCTACCCTCCATTTTGGTTCTTATTTACCCTTTGGGTTCTCAATAAGAGAAACAATGTGATATTTAAACATGTGTTTGGTTTATTTCACTTAAAATTATGTTCTTAAGGTGCATCCATTTGGCAAAAATGCCTTAAGTTTATCTTTCTTTATGGCATAGTACTCCATTGTCTATAAAGCCACATTTTCTTTATTAATCCATTGATGGACAACTGGGCTGTTTTAAGGTTTAGCTATTGCAAATTGTGCTGCCATAAACATGGGTGTGTATATATCGCTGTACTATGATGCTTTTAACTCTTTCAGGAAGATATCAAGAAGAGGAATAGCTGGGTCAGATGGAACCTCTAGTTTTAGTTTTTTGAGGAATCTCTACACTTATTTCCAGAGTGGCTGCACCAGTCTACCCTCCCACCAACAGTGGAGAAGGGTTCCTTTTTCTTCCCACAGCCTCACTAGCATTTGTTATTGATTGATTTCCAAGGTGATGGTCATTTTTTCTGAGATGGAATCTCAGTGTTGTTTTAATTTTCATTTCTTGAAATGATCAGTGAAGTTGAATATTTTTCATATATTTATATGCTGTTTGCACTTTTTTGGGGAGGGGGTACTGGGCATCAAACTTAAGACCTTGCACTATATCCCCTAGCTGTTTGCACTTCTTTTTTTTTTTTTTGTACCCAGTATCAAACTCATGACCTCTTGCTTGCAAGACAGGCGCTTATGCCTGCTGAGCTAAATCCCTGGCCCTGTTTGCACTTTGTCTGAGAAGTGTCTGTACATTTCGGATGTCCATTTGTAGACTGGATCTTTAAATTTGGGTGGGAAGTCTGACTTCTTCAGTTCATTATAAGTTCTAGATATTAGAATAGCTGCAGAATGGCTGGTAAAAAAATTTCCCCCTTCTGCGAGTTGTCTTTTCGATCTGTTGGTGGTCTCTTTTACCGTGCAAAAGCTTTTTAA
>PVJX010021162.1:0-32421 GCA_004027295.1 Dolichotis patagonum
ACAAGTGATTTGATCAAATTATGACTTATTTGCTGAAGTGATTTGCTGAAATGTAGTACACAATATGTGCAAATTAAATTTAGACAAATACTAGACTGATGCAAAATTATTAGTTCTTTTTACGTGTGATCATTTGTAGTGAAAAAATGCCACTAATCCTAGAAAAAGAATTAGGCTCTTCCAGAAAAATATCAAAAATGTTAAATCAATTTAAAAAAATCGATTATAGCCTCAAACATGTCCATTGTGCTTAATTACCAGGCAGTTAGGCATAATCTATTAATTGTAATTTTGTAATAACATATACTATTTTCTTGAATTAACATTTCCTTAAAATAAAACTTTAGAGATTCAGTCTTAATATGAGATTATGTAATGCACTGTAATAGATGGGAAACTTTTTTTCTAAAACAATGATTTGTTTTTGATACCAATGGGATAACCTTTTCTCGAAGAATATTACTCCCTGAATACGGGATAATTTTAATAATGAGAACACTGCGTATAGGCTCTGCATGGTATGTATGTATGTTTGTGTACTAAATTTTTAATAGACTACTAGTTCTCAGGTTACTTTTGGTAGCGTTAGTATTTGCTCTTTTGAATAAGGCTAGAATTATGAGGTAACCACAGGCTGACAGAATTAATTATACGTTGAGTTCTTGAGAAACACCTCAGCAGAAGAATTAAACTGCTCCGTAGAGAGTGGTGGTGGCTAAACTATGGCACATATGTTGCTTGTTTTCCTTTTAAGACAAAAGATGTCAATGTGTGAGTTGTTTTTTTCTAAACTAAAGCCCCAGGGTTCAGGTTTAAGTATAGTGGCACTTTTTAAATTATAGTTGGCACTTTGTGATAAATAAGTGAGTTTTGGGTTGCAGTTTTTCACTTCATTTCTTCCTCTTTCCTCTCATTCTTACCATCTTTGCTTTCTGTCTATTTACTTTTCCTCTCACTGAGACACAATACCCAACACCTGCAAGTTAAAGGAGGCGGCGTTTATTTTGGTTTAGAGTTTATAGAGATTTTAGTCCATAGTTGCCTGAATAGAAGGAAGGACAACATACGCAGACAGGAAAGAACAACTCACAGCATGGTAGAAGGAAGGAGAGAGAGAGAGAGAGAGAGAGAGAGAGAGAGAGAGAGAGAGAGAGAGAGGAGGAAGACAGATCTTTCCAGGCCATGACATCATGACCTCATGACCTCAGTGATTCACCTCCTCTGACAGGTTTTACCTCCTAACATCATATTTAACTACACAATCATCAGTGGACTAATCAGAGGTGTGTAACATATCCACATCATCCAATCACCTCTCAAGAGCCCCACCTATGAATGGATAAGGCTTTGCAGGGTAAGGGGCATCTAGATACAAACCATAACACTATTTTCTTCTATTCTTATTTTCTTTAGGAATATCAGTAAAGTTGAACTCTCAGTGAACAAAAGATGGGATAAGCATTTGTTATGGCTTGGATATGGTTTGAGTCCTTCCACCAAGACATTGTCTCTTGAGATTCCATTCTCACTGTGAGATACCAAGAAATTGGACATTTATTCCACTGGTGGGTTTTAGAGGTGGGACCTTTAGGAAATGAGTAGGATTAGATAAGGTCATTGGAGCAAATCCTGCATGAATGAATCCTGGTAGATTCATAAGAGAGCATCCAGACACACTTGTACGGAGTTAGGATCCCACTATCCTCCTATGTGTTACCTTCCCCGACTTTATGACTCTGCTAGGAAGAGGCTACCACCAGGTCACCAGATTCTACCACTGATCTTCAACCAGAGCCAGATGGGAGATCAAGAAGGCTTTTGCTTCACATTAGCCTATGTCAGGAATTCATCATAGCGATGACTGATGAATAATTCAATAAACTGCTAATAAATGTATCTCCAGACATTGCACATTACTCTAGGAAACTTACTTATCTTATTAGTAAATATTAAATGGATAGATTGTATTTTCAATCTTGAAGAATTTGCTTGGAAAGCAAGTAAGTTTCTCTTGGTGTGAGAAATGCTGTGAAGTACTGAAAATTTACAGATTAAAAAAAAGTAGAGTAATGGCTAAAATGTAAATTAGACTTGAATGTTTTTATTTATTTTCTAAAAATGTATATAAAATTATTTTATATAAATAGATATTTAGAGAGTACAAGCTTTGAGTATTGAGCTTTGAGATATGCTATACAGCAGGGTGACTACAGCCAATTACACTTTCATAATAAATAAAAAATCATCATTAAAATGGTTTACTACAAAAAGATAGGTATTTGAGGCAATGATCATATTAATTATTTTGGTTTAGACATTATAATTGTGGCAAAACATCACAATATACCCTATCAGAGTGTACATTTAAGACTTGTCACGTAAGGCAACATTAATAAAGAAAAGTGAAAAGAATAAACGTACAGCATGCAAATATCAAAACTGTAGAGTGTAAGAAATTTTAACTTTAGTAACCTCCATTTCTTCTTTTTCCAGATACACTCACCAATCTCCCTGAATCAAAAATCAGCAAACATGTATTCTGACTCTCCATTTCTGGGAAATGGTGGACTTGATAACAGAAAAACCAAAATCTGAATTTCCATGAACTTCAATAGAACAGAAAGTGTATCAGTTTCTGCATTTTATAAGGAGCTGCTGCTACTTCTCAGGATTTCAGAATGAAATTCGTGGAGTAGGAGTCATTAACAGTATAAATTGCTTGCTTTTGTAGCCAATCATGTCATCTTATTTTAGTTTTGGCAAAGAGCTAACAAATGACTAATGTACATGTGAAGCATGCCACATTGATAAAATTTGAAGTACTAATACTTCACAGGGTTATTGTAGAGATTTCATGGAGCATGTACAACACGCCGTTAGTATTTCACATAGAAAATAAATTCCCAGTGAATCACAGTTATTGTCATGTTACCTTTCACTAAATTTTTATATAAACAATAATGAAAGGAGCATTTTGTTTGATACCCTTCCACTGTCACAAAAAGTAAGGTTATTTCTTAATTCATTCTCCTTTAATTTCCAGAGCAGCCCCGTGGATGTGAAATGTGCTCTTTGAAGATCATGATTTATGTTCCTGGCCCTCTCAGCTGTGTACACTGGCAGAGGAATGTTAGTGGCCATAGGACATCATGTATATATCAAGACGGTGTTACATGGAATACAATGGGGTGCCTCATTTCAGGCTAATCTAATCCCCCTTTTGCTTGTGCCATCCATAGGTATTCATAGCACTGATATTTCTAATAATTTTAGCCAGAACAACAAAAATGGAATAAAATGACTCCATTTTCCTTTGTTCACTAAAATTTATTTCAATTGTATTTTGTTCTTTCTCTTTCACTATATTTTCTGACTTGTAATAGTAAATTATGCTTGTGATTAATAAACTAGTTCACTGATTGCTTTGGCACTTGCCTTAAGTCAGGCAGTCTAGATAGAATATAAATGGGGATAGAAAGAAGTTATAACCACTGTTTGTTTTCTACCACATTGCTTTGCTGCCTTCTACCCACCATGAACAGTTCCCTCTCTGTGACGCTTGTCTGGTATGCCACACCATCCTGGAGACAGCGAGTTATGAACTACAACCTTCACCAACTGTGAGCCAAATAGTCCTTTCCTCCTGCAATTTGTGGATGCTGGGTATTTCATATAAGCAATGAGGAAAAGTATTTAAGACAAAGTATCTTAAACATCTCTATTGAATATTAGATAATATTTGTATGTATATTATTTCAAAATTTTCTCTTTTATACTGGTATAAAGAAAGAAAAGTAAAAAACAGATAAAAACAATAATACAGAATATCAAAACAGAATAATAAGAAATTAACAATGGTTAATATATTGCATATTGCTATCTTCAAAATAGTGGCTCAGAATACAAGACATAGACATGTAAAATTAATGAACCAATATAATTACAATCACAACCTTCAATGAACTAAAATAAATTAATAGTGTAACTATGTTAGCTACATATATATGTATGTTTTATATATATATCACATATATATATCATGTGTATATATATATATATATATATATATATATATATATATATAGTTTTCTCTTCCTTCCTTTCTTCTTTCCCTCATCCCAGTTGTTTTTCCCTTGTGAGCAGTTTCTTTCCCTTTCTCAATATCTATTACAAATATAGTATCTTACTTACTGTTTTAGTTTTTTACTCTAAGAGACAAGGTGATGCCTATACATGTGCTTTTGATTCATTTCACTTATGATTTTTGTCTGTAGCTGCATACATTCCTCTTTTAAACTTTCTAATCAAGCTGTCATTTGCTCCAATTTATTCATTGGTTCAGGAGACAACTGAATTAAACAAGTACCTACATAGTTTTGGCAAATGTACCTCCGGGTGAGAATTTTCACACTGAGACACTGCAAAGTCAGGTTTAATAAATACACATCCTCAATTGAACCACCAGGCAGACTTGATAATCACAACTCTTTAGAAATAAATCTCTTTGAGAGAACTAGCTCCATTTTGTAACCCAGGTACTAGGAATGATGTATTTTAATATTTAAGGCCACTGCTGAGCTGGAGATGAAAGGTTGGAACTAAAACCAAGAGCTTCTAGGTTGCTCAATACCAATAGTCAGTTTCCAGAGTTCTGATAAATTCAATTCTGACATTTACCACTTTCTGGTATTTAAGAGGATTAAATTTTAAGGGTCTTACTTTGCCACTTTTATTGATATCACCGGGTTTGCTTTTTTGAAATTATTAAAATGTCACCCACATAATATTATTTTCTTATTGATTAATTAATAATTAATTAATAATTCTCAATTTAAGTTTTTGCTTAATTCTGATTCTTTTTATAATGATAGTAATATTTTGAAAATAATTCTCTTTGGAAATAAAGGTTTAAAAATTATGCAATGGATTATTAATGAATATAAAACAATAGGTGAGGTCCATTTGCAAAGATAGTCCATGCAGCAAGCCTATGAGTTTGCAGTCAATAAAAAATGTAGGAAGAAGTGTGTATCCTCACAGTGTACAGATGATGGATACCGAAGGATGCAAGGTACACACACCATAGCAGCAACAGCAAAACAAGAGTCGGGATGGGTTTTCAAGGTGGTAACGGGTTTTCACATTAGTCTTCCGGGAGTGGCACCTTAGAAGAAAGACTTCAAATTCCGCATTGAATCATTTTGCCTATTGTTTCTTCACTGATGTGGTTTGATTCCAAATCACAATAAAAAACAGGATGGACACATTTTAATAAGCTTCATAGAGTATAAAAGATTTGTTATATCAAAAGCTGAGGTCCTATGTGAAGAAAAATCTGCATGTAAATATAGACATTTAAATGAGATAAATACCAAGTTTTCTTTTCCTGTAGTTCTTACATTAAATTACTTTGAAATTAAATTTTGCCTCCACACAGAATTTAACTAATTATTTTGAATTTATTATTTGGCCATCAAAAATGATATAGCCTTTGAGAAACTCAGTATTTTCTTTTGTTATATTCACACATGCGTCTTTCTCAAGGGTGCTGTGTTGGTTACCTGTTTTATAAGCACATAGCATTCTGTTTCACCCTCTGCATTGCACACAAGACTTTCATGCCTCCTAAGACCATATCGCTTCTTTTATTAACATTATTGTACTACCTGCTCTGTAAAATGGCTTTGCTCTATCATACATTGCCCTTGTACTCATCTGAACGTCTATTTCTCCACATTATTGAATGAGTCAAAAGAAACTCCTTGTCCCCTATTGGCCAATAGGATGCTGCATCTCTTCTCTCAGCAAGCAAAGCACGTTTTGCATTCCCATGCCCAATGGCTTAATCAAATCTTTCACTAAACCAAGACTTATCTGTAAACCTGCTATGATGTTAGTCACTTCTATTTCTACTGCAGCTACAGTACTACACATCCTTCTCTTATTGTTAGAGGAAAATGTTTTAAAACTGAATAAATATGATTAAATATATATAATTATATATACGTATGAGTTATCTAATCAAATTATGTTATATATAATTTCCATATAATATTCATTAAATTAAAATAACTGTTCACCATAAAAAATATATGGGCCACTGTTAAATAAATTAACTACATACACTCATATGGGGAGATTTTCACTTACTAGTCCATCTTAGTTTGTTTAATGATTCTTTCCTCAGTGCTTACAACAAATATTAAGCAATATTAATAATTAAGCAATTATTACTTATGTATCAGAGTTAAAAGACCAAATTTTTCTCCTCAGGAAGAATAATCACTCTTCCTTCCTGCATGAATTAGCCCTACCTGCACAGTATATCATACATTTTCATATATTTTGTGCATTTAATATATGGATTTTTGGACCACAGTTGTTTGAATGCTGGCATGTGGTTTTGGAAACACCTGTGATTTGATCAGATTTCTTTGGAATATTACTTACATTCAGAAATACAGACTATGTTGCTTTTGTAGATGAGAATTATTTTCCTAAGTATAGATTTCATTATATATATATATATATATATATATTTACTATAATTTGTTCATTTACAAGTAATATTACATAGGAAAGTTTCTTACAAAAAAATTGCATACTTTTCTTTCTACTACTTGTTCATGATTGCTTACTGGACTTCTTTATTTAGGTACCCAGAAAAGTTGAAGGACTCTTGATTTATGTACTTAGAACTCCCCCCCCAACAAATACAGCTTTATACCATTTCCCATGCATTTGTTGTTAAATGTTAAAGAGGAAACAACATATTCATTTTACATACATTTATAAGTTTCTTAAGTAGTTTACATATTTAAAGATGTTTACTTGTTCATGAGTACACGATTCTCCCAAAGATCTCAATGATTTAAGGAGAAAATTATTTGTATCATCATGTTCCAAAATAACTTTCACAAATGTTTTTAATTTTCTATGGGCACTAGCTCATTATCTTCCAATTTTGAAATTTTATGTTTATAATCATTAATAATCAAAATAATAAGCATAACTGTTGACATAAAATGTCTCCAATAACATCAAGAGTAGCAACCTTTTAATTCACTTAAAAGTGGCTTGACTGCATTTGAAGACTTTAAATTTTGATGTTCTTTCTATAGTTTTCCATGTCAGTATTTTAATCATAAGAATATTTGTTTTTTTTAAACAATATGACTCTGGGAGGAGTCAAAATTTAGCCTCTAATAATTATGTAAAAAAATTATTAATGCAGTACTAATGCAATTATTCTAAAAGTAACTTTTTCTTCCCAAAATATGGGTTATGTTTATGGATTACTTTTTCAAGAAAGTTAGAGCTTCCATATCGTTACCTATGAGGCGCAATGATTAATTCTTCTGTAGTAATTCAGTCTTTCACTAGAATACCAGTCATTGTCTGGAAGAGGATGTGCAATAAATTATCTAGGAAAATGTGTAGAAAGAGAGTGTTACTTATCAAGCTAAAAAGTGGCAGCCAAAAACATCAAACTTGAAGGATTTAAAAAATACTCAAAATAACGAAGGCTTTTGTAAGCAAGGGGAAAAATTTGGAAATCATAACTTTTTTCTTTACCATTGAAAAATCTTTTTGAACCTCAATCTAAGTAAAAAAAAAGTACTTTACAAGCATATTCAAGGAGAGAGTTACTTCATGGCTATGATCATCACCATGATGATGACGATGGTGATGATGATGGTGGTAATCATTAGTAACAATTCTAAAATACCCTTGAACTTTTCACATGAATTATTTAATAATTGAAGCACACTTATTAGAGAGGTACTCTGATTACTTAGAAAAGTTAATTACCAAATTCATGCATGGCTAAGGAGTAGCAAATCCTGAAGCATCAGTTAAGAAATAATGAGAATAAAGAAGCTTCCCTGCGGTGTACACAAAAGATTGTGGGAACAGGAAGGTAACAGTTAAAGGGCACAAACAGTTGGATAAATTCTGAGATTTAATGTCTAGCATGGTCACTGTAGTTAATAATGCTGCACTGTTTACTTAAAATTTGTTGAGACGAGGTCTTGTCACCACAGACACACACACACCACATACACATGCACACAGTGATAGTTATGTGTGATGAAGGATGTGCTAATTTATTTTTATCGGGGTAATCATTTAGTAATGTACATGTACACCTTGAATAGATATAACTTGTATTTATTAGTGATACCTTAAAGAAACTGACAAGATGCAGATATGATGTATGCCAGAATGCAAGCTTCTATTAATGTGAATCTCTCCCTGGCTTGGACCCGAAACATAATGCAATCCTAATCTCTGTAACTAGAGATGGTGATGCTGTTTGGACAAGAGGTTGCCCAGATATAATTTGTTATGATTAATTTATACTGGAGTAGAGTGAGCTTAATCAAAAATGGGCAACGTCCTTTGGAAAAAATGCGAGGAGTTGATGCCACTAGAGACTGCAGTACAATAAGGGATGTAGAGTTTAAAGTGATACTCCTGAAACCAGGAAGTTCCAAGGATCGCCAGCATTGCAGAAGCCCAGCGAAATGCATGGAGCTCATTGCCTCTTGAGACTGCAAAAAGAGGATGCTTAGGTAGAAAATTTGACTTGATATTTTTAGCTTGTATAACTGAGAAAAATCCTGTAGTCTTAAACTAATCAGTGTGTTCTATATTTGTTATGCCAGTCCTAGGTAATTAATTAAATGTCATTAACCAACCTACTAGAATTAATAACTAGTAATAAATAGTCATGATAAAATACTAGTCATGAATAACACATTCTCTTTAATAAATAATTGTGACTATACATTGAATGTATTTACAAAATTCTTTTAATAGGTACTTATGACTTAATTCAGCAGCAAAGAATCCCTAATGGGTCTAACATCACATAATTTCTATGATAGAAATGATATTCAGTGTTCCTAATAACAAGTCTGTGTCATATGTCATAAAAAGTTATGCACACATTAGAACAATAAGAAATTCCCAATGAATTTTTGCTATAAGTATGTCTACTCTTAACAATTTTGTAGTGAATCATTTTATACCAAAACATAGCAATTTAATTATTGTAAAATGTTTTATCTGATTATAAGATTTAATAAACATTCATGTGTAATTAGTAAGTTAATCATGTTTGTGTATAAGTAAATTAGTTAACATTTTTATTACTTAAAATACATTTAAAAGTAACAAATTTTTATACTATAGTTATAATTTAATGTAAAACCTTATGAATTAGAGGAAAGAAAATGCACTGCTATATGTAAACTCAAAAAAAGTAAATACATTTCATTTGAAAAACTGCTGAGTCAGTCATAGCTAACACTCACCAGGTCAAGGTATCATATGGTACCTTTAACACTGAATTTATCAGTAAAATCTCATACTGACAAAAAGAAAGACAATGTAAACATATCATGAATTACTTTCTCCCTGTGATGGCTATGGTGAGCACCATGATATATTAGTTTTAAAGTTGACTTTATATTAATCTAGCCTAGTTTATTTTGTCTTTCAAAAATACTATGTTTCAGGAAAATGAGTTCTTTCTATTAAGGAACTTAGTATTCATGGAAGTACTTAGGTAAAACAGGCATCGATTTCTTGACGTGACTATTACCCTTGACTTAGTCTGTTAAATCCAATACATCTCAGAATGATTCCCTACAGAAGTGACCATTTCTCTTTAGCTTTGTATCTACAAGGCAGCAATAAACAATGTATAATGTGTTAAAAACAGATATTATATTTTCAAGAAGAAATAAAATCTTTTTTTATTAGCAATATAGCAAACTGTGCATGTGTATCTACCTGACTTACATTAAACATCCCTATTTAAAAGAAGTTTCCATCAATTCATTTTGAGTCAACTCAATAAAAGTCGATGCAATCAAGTGACTATTTGTCAGTAAATAATAATATACACTTATTTACTGTTAAATAGAATTTATCTTTTGTTTGGTGTTGAAGATATGTAGTACATATGAAAAACACTAAGACAATGATAAGAAGCAGCATATTAATAAATCTTGTGAATAAAACTTTCAAGGCCTGTGAGGAACAATCACTTTATTGATATTACATAAAGGAAATATTATTATTTCTCTTTCCTTTTTTCAAAATCTTTAACAATAACAGATCTTCAAAGTAGAATGTGATCTTGGAGTATATATCAAATAAAAAGTGTGGTATGTGGCTTGCAGATTCTTCTTAAGATTCATGCAATATTTAAGTAGCCATTGAAAGACTATAGTGTGGCAAAAATATACTCAGAATCCTCACTTCTAGGACCAGCAATGACAGAACTAGTGACAAGCCTGATGGCTTTGGAAAACATGATGCACATGTTTATAATAACTGACTGTAGAAGAAACCAAACCCAGATTTCCACAAAGTTTAACAGGGTTTAGTTTTGTTGTAGTAGGAAATATCCCACTAGAATGTATTAGGAGACTGAAACACTTTGAAAATTTAAAAAAGAAGCTTCTTGGGGCCCCAATATTTTTGTGGGAAACAGAAAATTGAATTAATTAGTCAAGTGCTGGCATGAATAGGATTGTTTGTGGTTATATAAAAATAAGGATGGCCAGATGCTTTACCAGGGTCTCAGACAGCAAAACCAAAATCTATAGAACAGAATAGCCAGATTTTGCACAAAAAGAATGATTTTATATTTTTAAAACATTATAAAATTGAAAGACAATTTAGGAAGTTACTTCTCTATAACCTCTGCTGCTTGCTAGTACGCACAGTGACACTGGCCTGAGGGAGTGTGACACGGCAATCCTCCCCAATAAGCATGGAGATGCAGCAACTTTTTAGTAACCATAGTAACATGCACAGCAGAAAAAAGTCAAGAGAGTTTGATATGGCAGAATAAAGCTGGGAGCATGGCGCACTAATCAGTGGACCGCACTGATCACCCTGCATTTAGGTATTGAAAGCAGAATAAAAGAAACATGTACTTACTCATTCTACTTCCTGGAAGTTTTGCTATTATTAGGAGTTAAACATTTTTTACTTACTTTCATATTTAGAGGAAAAAAGCTGAGCATTGACTTCTAATAAATTTTTTCGCTCAGTGAGAGAAATGATTGCCCTAGGGAAATTATACAGTAGAAATAATGAATCCATTAACACTCCTTTCCTTCCGTTGCTATTTGCTTGTTTATATTCCACAAGCATATATTCTCTTTGTGTTAATTTACATGATCTATCTTTGGTCTGCTCTCTTAATTTAAGTCTTGTCTTTGGTATGATCCACAGTTGCCCCTCAGTAAATATCACTATTTTCAGGCCTGCATATTTAAAGAAATCTTTCTGCATGTTCAGTTATCTGCAGATTTTGTTCCCTACATGTGTGTATGGTGTAAGACCTCCACTGCCCCCATGACAATCTATGTCACCCTCATCTCTTAACACTCTATTGGAATGGACTTGTAACTCCTCGTTCTACTCTCCTCTTGACTCCTACAACGTTGTGTAAGGGCATGAATCTTTTTCAACATTAATCAAGTAACATCAGTGCCCTTCCTTAAGCCGTAAAATGATTTTTCTTCATAAATATGACAATCTTCGTGAAGTGTCCCTGAAGTTATTGTCTCAATCTCTGTGTCTTGCCAGTAATTGTGAGTTGAAACATTATTGCCAATATGGCAGTAAAGGAGATAGTCTTTGAGAGGTGACTAAGCCATGAGGACAGAGGTCTTATAATTAAATAGCTCCAGAAAACCTCTTCTTTCCATAGTGCAAGAACACAGCAAGGAGCTCTCATCTATGATCAAGAAAGAGAGCTTTCCTAAAACACAAAATGTGTCACTGGAGGATCTTGGAAATGCCGAACTATGAGAAATACATGTGTGTAGTGAATAAGCTACTCAATCTATGGTATTTTATGATAGCAATCTAAATAGACTAAGATACTTGACAATCGCTTATTTTCCAGTGATTTTGTTTTATTATTTATGTTCACTGTGTAATTCCTTGAATACACTGAGCAGACTCTTGCAGAGTTAAGAAATGAGGAGCCAACATAAGGAATAAACATATTACACCAAGAGATTTTTGAAGACTTCTGTGACATAACACATTTCACTCCTGGCATAGGGTCTGTAATAAAAACTATAGAATTTCATAGTTGAAAGTGATTATTGATAAGCTTTAAATAAATATTTTAAATAAATACTTCATAGTTTTTAAATGAATAGAGCTTATTTTTGGAGTATTGTTTACAGATAACTGAACAGATAGTAGAGATCTCTCACATGCCTTTCTCTATTTGTCAGCTTTTTTAATAGCACAAAGAAATACTTGAAGCAGATTAATGTTATAAAGAAGATTAGATTTACTGGTTTATTTTGCTCACTGTCTGGCAGTTCAAAATCCAAGATAGAGGGCCCCTGGTCTGAGCAGAGATGAGTACCTCACCCTGGAGAGTTTCTCATCGTGGAGGAAGTGTACACACAGGAAGATGTGAGGCTGGAAGGGTCGGATTCTGGTTTTCAGAACCTGAATGAGAAGTGCACTTGGGAACTATGTTAACTACTTAACAGCTCACCTTGATTTTCACTCAGACAAAACCTTTGTTTACACACTTACTCCCTTGAATGTTGCTTACAGGTGTCATTTCAACCAACAGATTCTCGTATTGAATAAGTTTGGTGAAATTGTCATTTTCTATTATATTATTTTATAGCCATTAAAGAAAAAGTATAGAATTTTTGATCAACTTGTATTTAAATAATTGCACTGGTAAGTGGTTCATTCACTTAATAGGCATACCCACATTGACCTATAAATCTCATTAAACCTTCTTTTGAAGGTTCTACCAAATTCCGTATCCTCACACTGAAGATCAAACTCCCAGCGCATAAATGTTGAAACATGAACAGCATCCAACCCCTAGAATGCTGACCTTGCTCCCCAAGGTTCATCTCCTTCTAAAAATGCAAATAGAATTCATTTCAGGATCAACAGCCCCAATATCTCACTTGATCTAACATCTTTCAATCCAGTCCAAAGTTTCAGCCAAGACTCAAAGTATACTCATTTGTCACCCTTGGCAAAATTTTAAAAAAGGAGAGAAGCAAAAGAAAAATAAACAATATATTCCAAAGTTATAATGGCAGGATAGGAATAGAACAATCATTCCTACTACATAAGAAAGAAGGAACTGCTCTAAAGCAAGAACAAAACTCAGCAGAGCAAACATTAAATCTTAAAGCTCCAAGATTGGCATCTTGTGCACATTGTAGTGAAGGGGGAAACCCACCCTCGGACACAGGCAGTCCTGCCTCTATTGCTTTGCTTACCTCATCCACCTACATTCTCTTCTGGGTACTATATGCTGTTATCAGCAGCCTTCCTAGTGTGACAGTCATTTACTCTTTTGATTATTAGTAGCTATTTATTGATTTCCTAGTATTATTGTTATTGGTGTGATGTACTTAGAACCTGCCTGTGAGATTTGTGTAGCGTACTTTTGGGTGTATCTGGATGTATCATGAAGGCATGAAGTTGGGTATTGCATTAGTTCCCTGATCCTTCCCCCCAACACTGATTCCTGCTCTAATTCCTAACCACCATGAACTAACTGACATGGCTCTACTATACCCTCTTACCATGATACTGTGCCTTGGAACCCCCCCAACCCTGGAATGAATCCTCCAAAAACTGTGAATCAAATTAAACCTCTCTTCCTTTGGTTTGGGGATGACAGCCCCAGCACGGCACGTGTGGCAGGTGTGGCCGTCTGCCGCTGCACGACTTCTCTGAGATCATGACAGTTGCTCTACTAGGCATCACTGGGGTTTCCTGGAATAACTTCAGCCCTGATGAACTTTTTCTAGCTTCCTGGAAATTGCGTTGAAACATGAGCTCATGACTGTTGCATTTTATGGTCTGCAAAATCAGTACCACACGGATGTGAAACCAAGACCTGCCTCAGACATGAACTTGGACATACATGAATCGCTGCTGTTTCCCCAGTGTTTCAACATGTATCTGTAATTCTACTACCCTGGGCTCAGTCCTTGACAGAAATTCACATTTCCAGGCATCTGGGACTTAGATAGAGTGGTATGTTGGAAGATCCTGAGATGACTATTTGGCAAGATAGATAGGTTCAGTGAGATAAACAGAACACGGCCACTTGGAAATTATTATTCTATATAAAACTTATATAGAAGTTTATATGGAATTTTCACAGTTTAGACATATTTGTACTTTATAACATATATATATATATATATATATATATATATATATATATATAATTTGTCACCAGACACACATCACCATTTTTTCAAGTGGAATGTTTATGTCTCATTGACCACCAAGTTAAACAATTTTTTCTTTAACATGAATCACTAGCGAAGCATTATCTGCTCATGGTGTTTTGCAGTTGAAGTGTACCACCTAGGCATCCCATAAGAAGGGCTGGCCATTTGGAAGATTTTTCTTTAACACTGCTCTCCAAGTACACTGTGATACATGCTGCTGTGCTGAAGATATCTTCATTTGGAGACATACCTCATGCAGAAGTGGTTCAAAATCAGATCTAAATATTTTGTTCTATAGTAAATGGATTATAAGGAATTTCCTTTGAAACAAAACATAAGCATATAGCCGGGGATTTAGCTCAGTGGCTTAAGCACCTGCCTGGCAAGCACGAGGTCATGAGTTCGATCCCCGGTGCCAAAAAAAAACAAAACAAAACAAAACAAAAACATAAGCATATAATATTAAAAAGGAAGTAACTACAGCAATATCTGTGATTTTTAACTATCTTTACATGCAAATTTCTCATGCTTTGAGGGATTTTAGTCCAATGACATATAAATCACCGTATTCGATAACAAAGTGCTATGCTGAAATCCACTTTTATGGAGCAGTTTAGATCACATGAAAAGTTTAAATATTAACTAGAATGTCACTCTGAATTACTAACATTAAAGGTATAGGTGCATCTGAGCATTCTGATTGCAACCTTGGCACTAATTAACCTCATGGTTGCTACATGACCACCAGGTCTTGGTAGATAGGAGATATACCATCACTCAACCTCTTAACACCAGACCCCAAAATTCTCACTGAATTCTACAAGTATTTTTTTATTTTAGTATTTCACAATAATTTACTTATTTCCATACAAAGAATTATCTATAAAAACTACCTTAAAGTCCTTATCATTTTCCTCACCAATATTCTTCTCACAGCTGTGGTGAAACAAGTCTCTTCTGTACATTTTCAGAGTAGATGTTGGGTGACTGAGCATAGACCCTAAATGATAAACTCAGCTTCAGCATTCAGTACCCTCACTTTTGAAAGCACTTCCCTCTTATGTATGGAATGGAATCGTCTTCCCCATCTTAGTTTCCTTCTAAACTGAATTCTGTTGATGTACATATTTACAAAAACCAGCCAAGGACATTTTTGAAGCAACCGTAAGTCTTTCACAGCAGCATATTTAATGCCATCTCAGTTGCTGCGATCTGATTCAACACTATACTTCTTCTGTCCTGGCCTATACTTTTAATATCCAATTTCTTTTTTATTTCCACATTCTGTGAATATTTATGGAAAAAGTTATTTTGATATCGATTATATTTTGTAAATTATTTTCTGTATTTCTGTAAAGTTCATTGGACTGTTTTGGGGAACCTATGTTCATCGGCAAAGCAACCACCTTGAGGCAATTCGTTGCAAATTTGTCCTAGTTAATGGAAGAAAATGGCTATTTTTTTACTGGTCAAACAGGAAAAAAAGAAAAGAAAAAATGTGATAAAAGATTGAATAGTTTTAGGTCCACTGAGAATGGTTCATATGGACTCTAATTCTCAACATTGGACATCTTCCAAATAAATGTCATCATTTTATCATAACAAACTCTCAAGTTTTGTGCATTAAATTTTAATATAACTCAGAAATCTATATAATTAACTTTTTTCTTTATAGTCATTCTATGATTACAAGATAGAGTTATTTTAGTGACTGTCATTGAAGTTTTATGATACCTCTTAAATTTAGATTTCTCAGTTCATGATTTCTGTCTTCTAAATTCTACTTCACTTTATGGAGCTTCCAAAAACTCACAGACTTTGTATATATTGTGTCATCAATGTCTTCTAGGAACCCAAACTTTATCTTCTCTAAATACGTGAGTGACAAAGGTCTGGGTTCAGAACTGGCTCAAAATTGATTTTGCATCTGATTAGGCTAAGCAAGCTTAAGGACGGCTCAATTCCAATTGGAAATAAACATTTCAACTCTTGAAGGAAGGAGTTGAAAATTTATCATGAAGCTATAGAGGAAGGGATGCATGATATCCATTAAAAGCTATTGGAACCCCAATATGATAATCCCAATATTGTAATCCATGTATTATATATTGTAATCCAAATATTGTAATCCATTTTTAGTTTACCTCCTAATCCAAAAAGCTGTGATTCTAATCCTGTAGAAACATTATTGAAATACCAGTGAGTTAATTCCAACCTATCACCTCCTCAATTTTAAGCTAGAACTGTAGTTGTTCCACACAGTTAGGCAGATTTGAGAGATATTAAGTGAACCCAAAAAGTATTACAGCAGAAGATTTCTTCCAATCATTCTGATGGTTATTAATTATGTATCTCTTCTTGGAAAGTGTCTGTGTTAACATTTGGAATCTGTTATAATCCTTTTATTTCTTTTTCCCTACCACCTGCAGTGGAGTCAAGAAGGTACATTTTTGAGCCTCCTTCATCATCATAAAGTCAGATAATATTTTAAAACAGAAACTAAAGTTCATTTTTCCCATTTCCCCAAAGCAATTTTTATCTTATGCCAATAGTCACTTTTACAATGTTTTATTGAAATAATGCATCAGTTGTATTATACAGATTTTTAACTACAATTTTTAATGATTTCCACATGTCTTGTTTGAGTCTGAGACCCCAGAGGCGACCCCAGAGGGAAAGTCATTTTTGTTTTATGTAAGAAGGATTAGAGGCCTGACTATTGCAAACAGAGACTTGGTAAGTATTTACTGGTTGGTGATTAAAATAGTATTACCTTTTCTTACAATGACATTTGTCTGGAGACATACTTGCTCCATATGAATAAATCATCAGTTAAAATATTTTAAAAACTTGAAATTCTGTTTGCATCCTGGATTTCTGGGAAAGCTGTTTGAATATCTTTCAGAATTAGAATTTCTCTCATAGCCACAGTGTCATTGAAAAGGGTAAATCTTTGCTCCCATGTCTGATGATTAAACCAGTATTGACTTGGAATACAAAAAAAGTATTTAATTAAAACATAGAGGTTATATATAACCTTATTGTAATTACATCATGAAAAAAACTCATGACACTATTTTTTCCAAAATATCAACTGAAATATTCGTAATTAATTTACCTCCTTTATATTAAAGAGGCAGTTTTAACATTGTACCTACTTCTCATGATTCATATCAAATTTATGATTCCTTATTAAAACACATTTGAAACAATCCAGTTATATTTGGCATAAGCACTATTATATTTTAATTGGTTATAAATCTGTGAACATATCACTTTTATAATTCTGTTTGTATGATAATCAGAAAATCATATTTTCATAACACAAGATCTATAAACCTTACTTGAAAGTATGTATTTCCACCTCAAATGTGGAGCTGGAGCTCACATTCAGTCAACATAACCTCTTGTGCTGAGATTACAATGCAACATATATCAGAATTCATTTTTTTTGCATTAGCAAATAATCACATCCATCTTTTTAAAGTCTAATATAGTCATGATTGACTACATCCAAAAGAACTACTATATATTAAAATATAATTTTACAAGAGAAAAATAAAATATAGAGCAAACTGAAGTGATGAAATCCTTCAAAACAGTTTCTTTTGCAATGAAAGTTGTTTGTTCTAATAATATTTGGCAGTATAAATTAAAGACATTGCATGATAATCTTGAACAAAGCATTAAAATATACTCAAAATATTATTTCTATCTTACATGAGGTATCAATGAATAAAACATAATTTATAAACACATTTTCATTTTTAGAAAACATGATGCAGTATTATGAAATCATACTAAATAATTAACTCTTTTTTATTTACTTAATTTTCCAAAATCATTTTATGTAATATGCTTCATTAAAAATAGTTTTTTAATTGATTCTGCATCACAGAGGACATTTGTATTTTCCAGAGACTGACACTTTTTCATTTTTACTTTAAACTTTACTTTAAAATAGGGTCATCTGAAAGTTTTAAATTTTATTAGTTTAAATATCTAATATAAAAGGATCACAGAGGTTTGATATCTTTAATTGTTCAATAATGATATTATTAACCCAAACCAGCTACCGCTGGAAGACACCTCTGAGAAATAGTCATTTCCCAAAGATTCTAAGTACTAGCAATAAAGCTACTCACCATAGGAAATTTACAAGCATCAACTCTGATATAAAGTGAGAAAAAATATACAAATACACAAAATGAGAAGGCAATTAAACAAGATGCAACCCAGACATCCAGCTTACCAAAGGCAAACCCAGGAGGAAATGATGGGGAGCAGTTTAAAAGCCACCTACCTGGACTCTATGAAGTGATAACAACAAGGCAAATGAATGAAGTTTTAGAAAAAAATTAAATCAGAACTAATTTCTCAGATAATTAAAGAGATGTTGACCCTAAGGAAAGACAGCTTTGTTACTGTAGAGCAGATGCAGATTTTTAAAAAATGGAACATATAATAATGATGTAAACTTTGAATGCCACAAAGGAAAAAAATGGAATCCATGGAAGGTATTCAAACAGATCTCCAGGAGATTAAAAATTTCAAAGAAAATATATACAGCAGAATGAGCTAAAGTGAGGAAAAAATCTGAGCTATAGAAGATAGGATTGCAGTTAGTGATCATAAAAAGATTTCTTAAAAATAATGAGAGATCACAATAAATCAACCCAACAGTTGCTAGAAGATGCAAACAAGATGAACATAAGATTAATCAGTGTCAATGAAAACACAGCAGATAGCACAAATGACATAAAAACTTGTTCACAGATGTCATAGCAGAAAACTTCCCTGGCAGGTAGAAAGAATTTGCCATTCAGATAAATGAGGCATATAGAATTCCAATTACTCATGATTAAAAAAAAATGTACAACAAGGCATATAATAGTCAAGATGCCAGAAATTCAACACAAGAATAGAATATTAAAAGATGTTTGAGAACACAAACAAATCACCTATAGAGGAAAGCCTATTAGAATCACAGAAGACCTCTCAAAATCAAAACTCAAGTCAAGAAATATTCAAACTTTGAATGAAAACAATCTCCAACCCATACTTATGTACTCTACAAAACTATTTTTCAAAATTAATGGAGAAATAAAATACTTCCATGACAAAGAACACATGAAGAAATTAATGAACACCTAACCAGCACCTAAAAATGTTCTGAAGGACATTCTAGAAAGGGATAATAGAGATTAACTCCATGAACAATAATAGAATGAGTCCACTAGGCAAGCAATTAATCAGAAGAGAAAAATGAAGGCAACAACAAGAAAATAACATGACAAAGAGAAGCCAATTGATATCAATTATAACCATCAATGTTAATAGTCTCAATTCACCAATAAAAAGAAATGGACTGGCACAATGGATCAAGAAGCAAGATCCAACAATATGCTGCATACAAGAAGCATATTTAATTGAAAAAAATTGATAAGCTTAAAATCAAGAGATGGAAAACAAAATTCCATATGACAGAAACCCAGAAAGAGCAGGGTTAACTATTCTATTTGTAAACAAAATGTGTTTCAAAGAAGGACTGATTAAGAGAGAAAAGAAGGTCACTACATCTGCCTAAAGAGACCAATACAAGAAGAAGACTCATAGATATATGCAGTACTAATGCAGCTGAGTATATAAAGCAAATATTAGGCATAAAGTATCAAGTAAACACTGATACAATTGTAATGGGGGACCTCAATATCACAGTGTCATGAAAATGAACAATGAAATATTAGAACTGTATCAAACTTCTGATCACATTGACTTCATAAACGTCTATAGTGTTCTATTCCACAACATCAGAATACACATTCTTAATTATGCATATGACATTCTCCAAAATAGACCACATACTTTCTTATGGAACATGCTTAAGTAAATGCAAAGGAATTGAAATTATCTTATGAATGTAGTCATACTACAGTGCAATGAAATAGGAAATCCTTGGCAAGATACACTAGGAGAACTTCATAAACATATGGAAGTTAAATAACATCCTTCAAACAGCTAGCAGATCACAGACAAAATTAAAGAAATTAGATGGTCTCTACATTTAAATGGTAATGTCAATACCATATAATGGAACTTATGAGACACAATGTGAACAGTACTATGAGGCAAATCTACGGTGGTAATCACTCATCAAGAAGACAGGGTGAGGGCAAATAAACAATTTACTGTTGAATTTAAAGCTCCTAGAAAAAGAAGAGCAAATCAAGTCTTAATCTCATAAGAAGAAGAAAATTTAAAAATTAAAGCAGAAATTAATACAGTGGAGACTAGGTAAACAATATAAATGGTGAATTAAAGAGTTGATTTTATGAAAGGC
The DNA here is from genome assembly GCA_004027295.1 of Dolichotis patagonum. Lineage (NCBI taxonomy): Eukaryota > Metazoa > Chordata > Mammalia > Rodentia > Caviidae > Dolichotis > Dolichotis patagonum. The sequence goes on from PVJX010021162.1 coordinate 20,611, forward strand.
TAAAGAAAATTGACAATCTTAGGAACAAAAGAAAAGACTCAAATCCATTAAACTCTGAAATCACAGCATATCCTACAGAAATTCAGAAGATAATCTATACCTGCTTTGAGAACTTTTACTCTAATAAGATGGAATAAAGTAAAATAAATGGACAGCTTCCTAGATACATATAAATTACCAAAGCTGAATCAAGCAGATATTAGCATTCTAAATAAACCAATGTAAGTCAATGAGATTGAGGTTGTAATTAAAAATCTACCAACAAGATAAGTCTAGGCCCTGCCAGGTTCACTGCTGATTCCACAAGAAATTTAGCGAAATCTTAGTATCACCATTTCTTAAAAAATCTTTAATGTAGTAGAAAGGGGAGTGATACTTTCAGTTTTATTGCTGAAGAGAAGCATTACCCTTATAGCAAAACCAGAGAATAACCCAACAAAGTAAGAGAACTATGGGCCAATATCCCTAATGAGCATATATGCAAACTCCTCAACAAGATACTGGCAAACAGAATGCAGGCAGTAATAAAGAAGTTTATACATGCCCAAATGGGATTCATTCCAGGAATGTAGAACTAGTTCAACATATGCAAATCAATAAATTCACTCTGTGAAAACATACATCAAAAAAGATTTGGTTGGATTAATAGGACTCACAGATTTATAAGAATGCCATCTTTCTTTTAACTTTCTATGACCATTAATCTTGATTGTGAGTTTGATTGTATTGAATGGAAAACAGTTTATAATCTAGGAACTCTTTTCTCCCAACATGTACTAATAGCTCAACCTATGCGAATTAAAGAAATGTAATACACTATATTAACAGATGTGAGAAAAAAAACACATGATCACCTCAGTAAATGCAGAAAAATCATTTGACAGAGTAAACACCCATTCAAGATTAACAAAAAAAGTCCTTAGGGAACTGCTGCAGATAGCCTTTCTCTCAATATGATAAAGCAACATTAACATCACACTGAGAATACAAAACCTGAAAGTTTTTACACTGAAATCAGGAAAAGACAAAGATATCCACTGTCACCACTCATTCCTTATAGTTCTGGAAACATTAGGCAGATTAATTAGACAACAAAAAGAAATAAACATGGAAAAGAAAGGAAGCAGTTAAATCATTATTATTTGCAGATGAGACAATACTTTACATAGAAGTCCCCAAGAAATCTACCAAAGGACTTGTAGATTTAATAAAAATATCCAGAAGCATAGCTGGATATAAGTCAACACTCTAAAACCAGTTGCCTTCCTGTACATGAATAATACACTCATTGAGAGAGAAATTAAGGAAAAACATCCTTCACAATAGCATTGAAAAAAATGAACTACCTAGGAATCAATCTAATGAAGTAAAATGTCCCATCAAAATGATAATAAAATTAATATTATAAAATTCATATACACATTTAAAAACAAAGCTGACTTTTTTCTCATCGGTCCCATGGATCTATATTGTTGCTGAAGTAAAAGAAGTGCTCTGATTGACATTCTCTGGAAAGAAAAGTCAGAAAATAATAATTGGATATTCTGTAACATTGTTCTCTGAGAACAGATAGCTCTGTTGAATTTTCCTAGCTTGACATTTGCAAAATCCAACTGTCTTCATTTACAAGGAAAAGCTGAAAGTTTGTGGAAACGAGGGCAAGTTTTCTATAAAATCTGACAATTAAATAAACAACTGAGATTGGGCCGAATGTGCTCATGAAGAGAAAGAAAAAAAAAAAGAACCAAAGATATAAATAGTTCTCTATCAGCTCACAGAAAGGAATTTATTTAGGGGAGTTGGAATTTCCTTTTTTAATCTTTGTGTTAGGATTTGTGTTGAGTTGCAATTTTTGTACACTCAAACTTTGCTCTATAATTATGTTGTTGTGTGATGTTACTAAATGTCACCTGCAAATATGGCTGGCTCATTATATTCAGCAAAGAAGAACTTCAATTTCATATAATCTGATTTCTACAATACAAGGTATGATGCAAAGATACCATGGAGTGGACAATTTTTAAAAATTACATTAAAAGACACAATACCATTAATTCTTCCCCAAAATTATCTCACTTTAAATGCACTTATCTTGGTATTTGCTGTGGTACTGGAAGCATTCGTTCTTGAATATCTTCATAAGGTCTGATTAAAACATGACGGATTTCACTTCTGTGTGACATCCAAAAGAAGGGCAGACGGGTAAAAACATTATATTATACGCTCACCCACCTGATTCACTAGATCTGGCCCACTGTGACTTCCAGCTCTTGTTCAAAGTCAAAATGGCCAGGAAATGTAAACATTTTGAATTAATGCAGGGCACAGAGGCAGTCACAACAGTGCAAAAGACACTCAGGAAAAGGATTCCATTTTATAAAGGGCTATGCCTATGTTTATTTGATCCGCAAAACTGCTATCTCATACTGATTTGGGTATCAGAATGTATACTTCTCCTTTTTTTCCATTTTCCTGTATTTTTTGTTGTTTTCCTTTGAATTTTCCAAGATGGCTGCCCCTCTACACAGTCATGTGGATTCTTCCTCTGGATCTCTGTCCCAGCCTTTGGGCTAAGAGCAAGTGCAGTGTCTGTGCTTATTGTTCCTCACTGTTCTGTGCAGAGCCCCCTTTCTGCTGCTGGGCACAGCTTGTTACACAATGGAGAACATCTCAGCCATAAGGAAGAATGAACTCGAAACATTTTTAGGGAAATGGATGCACCTTTGAGACCACATTAAGTGAAATAAATCAGACACATGCGTAAACAGTGAATTGTTTCTCCAGTACGAGAAACTGAAAGTATAAATAAAGATCAAAATGTTTAAGAGGTATTGTGAAATAGTAAGGAAATGTTCAAATAGCAAGGGGAACTGGTGGAGGGAAGGAATAAAGAAGTGGAAAAAAAGTTTTAAAAAAGAGAAAAAATGGAAACAAACTTTTGTAAATAAGGAGGGAAGGTCCTTGAAGGGAGGTGATAAAAAGATGAATCAAGTTAGAGCATGTAAACTGTGCATAGTGGTACATGCTTATAATTCCAGCACCCAGAAAGCTGAGGCGGGAGGGTCACTGCAAATTCAAGACCAGACTGGACTACACAGTGAGCCCAAGGTCAACCTGAACTGTCATAATGAGACCCTGTCTCAAAAAGACAGAAATAGATAAATAATAAAAGCTGTATCATGTACAGAATTTGAATTCCTTATGATAAATGGGGTTATTATCCATATCTAAAGTAAACCAGTAAAGTAAATTATTTAAAACAAAGCAAAAAGGTAGGAGAATTGTTTAATAAGCTGCAAGAATTATGGGATAAGCAGGGACACTATTTTGACGGGGATTCTTGGCAATGTGTCTTTTGCTGTAATACATTTTTTGGACTCTGGACATTCACCACATTTCACAGTCACATATCACATATTTCATTTTAGATCCAGTTTAAAATTCAGACCCAGGGCCAGGGATATAACTCAAGCAGCCCAATGCATTGAGGCTGAGTTCAATTCCCAGTTTCTTTTTGTTAAATTCAAGACTAAATCTCGATGTAGAGGTTTAAGCATATGGGAGACTGAGACAGGAGGATCACTGGAAATTCAGCCTGACCAGGCTACACAGCAAGACTCAACCTCAAACCAAATTAAAACAAAACAGAACAAAAAAACCCACTCAAACCTCAAACTCAATTGATGTGTATTCTATGGGTAATTTACGCTAAACTTCTCACTGAATTCAGATGATAACATGACAATGAAGTGCATTTGTAAACAATATAGGAATCCAAGCAGCCAAATTGATAAATTTGGAATTTAAATAGCTGAGCTCAGTGACCACTCATGGACCCATTTCAGAGTCTCACCGAGTGGCCCTAAACCGGAAAATTACAAAGCTTTTACACAGAGAACTAGAAAAAGACATCCTGTTATAAACAATCTAGCTAGAACGTTACATTAATTTTTGGTTGACATGGTTTTCCTGCTTCTTTTGTTGAGCAGGTTAATTGTTCTCTTGCCGGTGCAGCTCACTCTGCTTTTCTCATGGGACTTATGCCCTGAGTAGTTTTCCATTTTCCTGGGTCAAATACAGGGCACTACTTAAATGCAGGGCTCAAGATGGTATCAGTTATGCCAAGCTACAAGAACAAATACCACAGGACTCCTGCCATCACCGTAACTAACATTTGATTGGGAGGAGCATTTATCAGTAAATATGCCAGGTAGTAGTTATGACACCTGATTAAAGCGAAGAAAAATATCTCTATGGAAAGTTTAGAATGGAGATGATCATTGTTTGCAGATTGAGACAGTTTAAGATATTTGTGATATAACAATTTTATTATTAAACTAATGGTGACCATATTTTTATTCTGTGAAAACATATATCAAAAAAGATTTGGTTGGATTAATAGGATTCATAGATTTATAAGAATGCCATCTTTCTTTTAACTTTCTATGACCATTAATCTTGATTGTGAGTTTGATTGTATTGAATGGAAAACAGTTTAAAATCAAGGAGCACTTTCATAGAGCTAAGTCAAAATTTGAAAGTAAAAGTTGTCACTAAGGACTTCTGTAAAGCACATGGATAGCTTGTGTGATATTTGGTACTGGGTGCTGAAAGTTTTGTTTTGCCCAGTATCAAGAACTGTCCAAGAGTCCCAATTGTTAATATCAAGAACACAACCAAGACTCTTGATTGTCAGTCCCAAGAATGTCTCCAGAAAAATTTAAAAAAAAAGAGACAAGTATCCTATTCCAACAATGGCTGGAAAGTCAATGTCTCTAGATCCACCTCCTCAACTCCCAAAACAGCCCCTATTTATATGGTCTATAGAGTGATAGGTGGGGCTGGCAAAGGATTAAAATTCATCCAAAGACTCTGAATCCAGAGGGTGTAGATAATCTTATGTTTGAAGGATTTTGATCTGAGTATAACCCTGTGTTATGCATTAAAACCTGGTGGACAACTTAACACCAGCTGAATTAAATCAGCATGGTGCTGAGCACAGATGTTCCACCTGAGGAAAGTTGCCTGCATAAATAGAAACACGGAGAAGGAAAAGCTAGGCATTGTGGGTTCTCCTATGTGTTGCTGTTTGGGCCTTTGGTTCTCCTGGAGGAGCTCACCATGACTAGCTGCCCCAATGAGTTGACCATTGTCATCAGAGGTTGGGACCTTGTTGTTGAGAGTGGCTGTGGTTCACTTTGAGAGAGCTCTGGTCCTTATATGGAGCATCACTTCCCGGCTCTGGAGGAGAAGATGTGGGCTGTTTAATCTCCAGGAGCAATTTATCATGCTGGCTTCCTGCCAGGTACTCAAATGTGTTTATTGTCGGGTGAGCTTGGGACCTCCATGTCGCTGAGGATGGCTGTGGTGCTTTTCAGGACAACTCTGGTGTTTGCTGTGAGTGTGATGTTGTAACCTGCCTAACTAATTAGCTTCCTCACTGTCCTGCTGTTCTGTATGTGCCCAGAATGACCACCCCAAATTGCCTTTTAAAAGTGAATATTATAGACTTTCTAGCTTCAGCAAATGTTCATTTTCCAGGAATTAGCTCACCACAAGAACTACTCCCTCATATCAGTACTAGCACAACCTGTTTCTATCTGTACTTGCAAAGGCTGTACTGAAGAGCCCCTTAATCGACTTCCCCTGCTGTGTGTACCCCTCCCTTTGCCTGTGTGTACCCCTCCCTTTTGCCCCTCAATCAATCATCCAGCTGTGCGCACCCCTCTCCTTCGCCCATTCCTCAGCTGTATTCACCCCTTACCCCTTAATCGGTCTCCCTCGCCCACCCAGCTGTGAACACCCCACCCTTAGCTTTGCGGTTTTTGCCTTTTTAAACCCCTGTCCCACCTCACTCAGGATGCATAGTCTTCTTGCTGCGAGGCTGCTGCATTGCTGGTTACCAGCTAAAATAAAACAGTGCTCCCTTTTAAATTTTTTTTCTCTTCTTGTCTTTTTGGGTTACGTTGGAGGGCTACAGCCATTTGGGGTCTAATTTGGGCCTGGGGTCCCACATGTGACTTCTTGGCTCCAGCGTAGAACCGTCAATCTACCAGCCCAGCTCCTTCACCCCACTGGCATAGACTTTCTAGCTTCCACCACTGACCCTTGGGCCTTCCCAGCACAGATCTGTAAAAGACACTGGCATGAGTCCTTCTTGTGGGCTCTGACCTGCAGTTGGACTCATGGGAGGCATTGTCATGGGTTCTAGGTCTTCATCTGGACTCATGTGGGACACTGCTGTGGGATTCAGGCCCTTGGCTAAATATCCTATGTCTTTGGTGTTGTGGACAAATTTCTTGCACTTTCTTGTGTTAACTCTGGGTGACCATCATAGGATAAGATTATAAATTCTGTGTCCTGATTCTAATTCTTCTCTTCACAACCCGCAACTACAACACTCTGTGATGATTTAAGAAGGTGTAGATGATGATCTTATGCTTAAAAGAGTCAGTGGGAATTCTCAGATTGGTGGTACCAATAATTCCAATTCTTCCTTTTATCCCATAGAGAAATACGCAAAACCAGTTACTGTGAGTTTATGGTCCCTAACAGTCCAAACTCAGTGCAAGTGGATCTTCTGGAAAGAAAAAATGTAACAATTAGAACTAAAGTTTTACTTTTAAATTTCATACTGAATTAATGGGTATTTTATCACAAAATCTGATAAACATTATAACTATCTTTTGCATGTAATTGGTTATAAAAGCCCCTTTGCTTACAAAATTTCAATGATATCAGTGAAACTATTCAATAAAAGGAAACATCAGCTATCACCACGCAACATATAACTCATGGTTATTTTTGTAGAATTATGTGGGATTAGATGCAAACAGAATCACAACCACTTTTCTCAAAACTTAACATATTTATAAGAAAATTAATTTCCTTCTGATGATTTTGGTCTTGTAAATGTATTTCATTATGATTTGTTTCCCAGAAATAACTGTATTAACTCTTATGATAATATCTAATATGCAGCCTACTGATCATCTTGTCAGTTTATACTTGAATGGTTAAAGTATTTTAATCAATGTTTAAGCCATTGATTAAGCATTTAATGGTTAAGCATTTAATCAATGGTAAACATTGATTTGTTCATTATCCAAGTGTCATATATAGAACTTTCTCAGTGTCTCACTGGAATAATACAGAAGGTTCATGTATGTTAGCTTTATGTATGTTTCTGTCTAGTCTCTGCTCTGTGGTCCTGTTTTATACTTTAGTTTTAGAACAAAAAAAGTTCAACATATGAGATTATTTTTCACCTAGGCAGCCTATCCTTAATACATGCATCACTTATTGAAATAGTTGCCTACCCACTGTAATATTCCACTTGTTGCGGGAATGTCATTTCCTTTGATCATCGTCCACGGAAAGTGGCACTGGCTATTGACAATGTATTTGAGAAAGTATGGTAATTCCATGCAGTGCAGTTTGTTTAGCTATGTTTGATAAATCACCAAAAAATTACTTTGTTTGCAAATATCTGGATTTACTTTCCTCACCTATTCATGTAAACACTGGTGAATGGAGCAAAGCAATTCCCGACTGTGGAGACCTCAGGGGAGTGTGTTAGTGAAAGCAGTGCACGGCACAGCGAACCACCATTTATTAGACAGAGAAGATACGTCTGGTATTGTTCTGATTTTGTTTGCACTTATTAAGTCATTTAAACTTTATAAAATCTTATCAAGGTGAAGATTTTGTAACCTCAGTCATATAAACCAGAAAACTTAGGTACTTGTATATGAATCACTCATCCAAGAGTCACATATATGCAGAGGTCAGACCCTCACTGTCATTCTGTCTTAATGAAACCATTCCAAGAAAGGAAGTGGCACTAAACACTATGAAGAAAAGCAGAGGTTTGTATTCAGACCGTAATATTTCTCATCATCTGCAGGAGGGGATTGTGTGTAGGGAGAATATCTGTGTGGTGCTGGCATTTGAAAACACACCTGAGAAAATAAAGAAAAACGGTGTGTGTCTATATAGAGGGAAATGCTCCAAGTAGAATGAATGACGGGTTAAAAGGACTGAACAAAAGGAGTAGGTTTGTTTAAAAAACTTAGGACAAGATCAGGGGGGCTCAAGAGATTCAGAATTTAATTTTGTGCTTAGGTCAGGTGGGATAGGAATGGAGTAGAGTGATGCATCAGAACTGATGTTAACAAAAGCTTAAAATAGGGGTCAGGGATTTAGCTCAGCAGCATAAGTGCGTGCTTGACAGGCACTAGGTCCTGAGATCAATCCCCAGTACCAAAAAACAAACAAAGGCTTAAAGTAATCTTTATGTGAGACTGGATTGTACTGAAGTAAGAGTAGAAGCAATGATGACCTTGAAGATGACTGTGAAAATGTATGATAGTTACATCTCCAATGTCAGTCTGTGTTTCTGTCATCTCTCCTCTCGTCAAAACCTGTGAGTCGCTATCTCTGTTTAACCTCATGTTAACCAAATCAGTGATTCAAATAGATTTTAGTATAACAACAATATGGATTTGATTTCTTGGAGGAAATTTTCCATATAGGTTTTTGGTCTTTGGAAACTTGAGGATATTGACATAGTAGAAAGGAAAATGACAGTTAAGTAGAAAATGCTCAAAGTACAGAATCTATGCAGAAAGCAACGCTCATTTAATTCCGCCTTCAGTCACCCTGTACACAGTCAGCTTCAGGGGCTCTGCACACCTTTCTTCCTGGAAACAGCAGCATAGTTAGAGACTCTCACCCAGGAAATGTGATCCAGCTTAGGGAGAGGAACTATCATCCTATACACGAGTCTATGATGAATCAATTCTCAGAGACACATGGAGAGATGATAGTCCCATGAACAACAAAAGTGATTACAGTATTTTCTGAATGTCTGACTGGGAAAGGAAAAGTGTCTCTCAGATTTAGTTTTGATCTGGAACTGATATTGGAAACGTTAAGCCAGTGGTGATTATTAAACTTCCAAGTGTAAGCAGCTGGAAAATGGGAGCCAGAAACTCAAGGGAGAGAGGCAGCGTGGAGACTTAAATTTGGAAAGAATGGTATTAAAATTGTGTGGTAAGGTGTTCACTCAGGCAGTAAGTAAATATACAAAGGAAAAGTCAAAGTTCTATACTTTGAAGAATTTCACCATCCAGAAACCAAATATTACAGGAGTAACTGAAGAGACTAAAAAAGAGTAAAAATAAAAAAAAAAATACTGTGAGTGTGGCATTCCAGAGGTCAAGTTAATAATAAAAAAGGAAGTTAAAGGAAGTTTGTTCACTGCTTTTATCCATGAGAAGGAAAGGTCACACCATTTAGTCCTGCTGAGAGTTCAGTGAGATAAACACAGAGGACTGCATATTTAGACACTGCAAGAAACCTTGGTAAAATCAACCTAAAGACAGTGCTGGGCAAAACACTGATTCTATTTGATCTAGAAGAGCTTACTGTGTTAAATTTAGGTGAACTATTAAACTGACTGTTAATGAATTTTGTGTGTGTGTGTGTGTGTGAAAAATATTCTTACCATGGACTTCCAGCTGATGAAAAATAAATAAACAAACCCCTGCATTTTCATGGGCTTCCTCCGTCACATCCCAGGCTCCCGCTGAGACTGAGCTCTGATTCAGGTACTGGACCTGTCAAGAGTTATATGACAGGTGATCTTTCTGCGATCCTCACTCTTCCATATGTTTCGCTGCAGTGTGGTTTCCTGAGGCAAAATCCCATAATGTGTATTGAGCTTTAATCCGAGCACTCCGGGGAACAGAGGGTACACCAGAGAATCCCATATTCAATCCTACTTTTGGAAATTATGTGATTTAGCAAAGCCCAGTCTCAAAAATGTGTGTGTGTGTGTGTGTGTGTGTGTGTGTGTGTAACAAAGGTCTGAAGATGTAACAGTATGAAGGTCCTATTTTCCATCTTCAGTAATGGAAAAATAAAGCAAAAAGGAAGAAAAGGGAGGAAAAAGAAAGCAAAACGTCATGGCTGCTGACGCCCACGTCTGACTGCTAGTCTCTCTCTCTGGATTGCTGTGTCTTCTGCTTGTTGTCCTGCTGCACTCAGACTGTTTCCAACTGGACCCCTGTTGCTGGAGTGACTCATGTAGGGCCAGTCAACCCTCCACCCGCTCTACTTTTTCCAGCAGTTACTGATTTTGTAAGCTTTTGAATCTCTAAATGAAATTATTGGTGAAAATCCCTAGAGTGTTTTCTGGCTCTAATGTGGCCCTGATGCGTAGAGCTGGGCGCTGTCTGCATCGTATTGGGATGGGGAGAGGTGCGGGGTCCCTCGTGCATGTCAAGGGGGAGGGAACGCGAGCATCTGTGCCTAACAACCCTGACACATGAAACAAATATTAGTTCTGCCTGACCTCGGATTCCACTTTTGTTTCTTAATATTATACACATATGGAAAAGGGGAATTATAAGTGTTACATAGAAAAACAATAGACAGCGTACTGTATTCTGATTTTATGAAGTGAGATCAGAAGAGGACAATGAGTAAAATAAATTTTATGACCCACGTATCACTCCTGCTCCACAAAGTAGACACATTTTAAAAGCTTTTGGTTTCCTTTGGAAATGATATCTTCCATAAAAGGTACTTGAAACACTATTTTCCACAGAACACAAATGAGAATCTTCCCCAAAAATGTTAGACAGCAAAATTCACGAGATATAATGTAACACATTAAATGGAACTGTAGAATAAATTTTGTACTTATTTTCATGGATAATGCATAGCTTCTTTGGTTTCAATGAGATGTGTTATTAGGCTTAACTGAAAAGCATGCATTGGTACAGAATTGGAGTGTGGTTCATGAGAGCCTTTCTTTTGCTGAGCTGAATATTCAATAATCTATTTTATGATCATCTGTAAATATTAAGGATATTTTCTCAATGCCAGTCCTCTCCTATTAAATATTAGGAAACATACATAAATGTAATACTTTATAAATTAATGAAACTGAATGTTATTGAATGTGAGGAACACAGTACTTGGTACTTCAAAATTTGTGATATATGTTCAAGAAATGGATCGATTTCTGCTAAAAGTTACTTCATACTGTGCAAAATTTATTCACCTACATCACTTTAAAATATTACAAAGAGTCTAGTAGAAAGTTTTGGAAAACTGCTTTGTGTATCTTTTGTAAGATCATAATATTACCATACAAAAATAAAGTGGGATAGTATAATAAACTGGATAACTATCAGATGATACCTATATATCATGTTGTTTTTCAATTTTTTGCAGAAATTGAATTTTTATTCTCAACTTTTTAATGATCACTTCATTCACCCTATATAAATTATGCTCAATATTTTATACAAATGAAGCTAAGAAAAGTTCAGTTTTTTAATTTAGAAGGTGGCTGTCATGTTGTACGTAGTAAATAAAATATTGGCATAATGTGATAGCACATATCTGATGAGGAAGATGGTTATTGTCTGAAGTTTAAAAGAATGATTTCCAGCCAAGGATATAAATAAATATGTGAGCCTAAGAACACATGAGGTTTGGATCTGTACTTGAAGGAATCCAGTAGAACCTTTGAGAAGAAAGGGTTCAGTACTGAATAGTAATAGAATCCAAAATTTGGTAAAACAAATGGTGTGGATAAAACTCTCTCCAAACTGAATTATCAGAATACCCTTCTCATAAATACTACATTATTAATTAAGGAGAAATCTAAATGTGAGAAAACATTCACTCCTTAGGATATACACAATTAACATTAGCAAAACCAATTTTCAGGCACATGGGATAAGACAGCTATTTATATTTCTTTAAACTGTATATGATTGTTGAAACCAATGTTGA
>PVJX010021163.1:0-25810 GCA_004027295.1 Dolichotis patagonum
TCTTTCCAGGGATGCAGGAAAGCTGAAACATATATAATTAATAAATATATTACAGCACATGAAAAGCAAGGGCAAGGGCCAGGGGTTTAGCTCAGCTGCACAAGTGCCTACCTTGCATTTGCAAAGTCATGATTTCAATCCCTGGCTATTTCCTTTCTTGATCTCTCCATAAAATAATTAAAACCATCACTCCACAGTGATACATATATATACACTCATGTTTATACAGGCATAGCTTGCAATAGGTAAAGCTTGAAAGCAGCACAAATGTTCATGCATTGTTGAATGGATAAAAAAAGATACGATAATTATTTTGAAGAATGGCAAACTACTCTGACATAAAGAAGAAAATAATTTGAGAAACTACTTGCTAAACATTTATACCTAGAAAAGACACTGTCAAGTGAAATGAAGTGGACACACAAGTGTAAATATCACTTGGTTTCTGTGGTGTGAAAATGCAAAAGGAAATAAGGAATGAAATGTGTATATTCTGTGTAATGTTCAATTAATGTTTTCCAAAAAAACCTTCAGTTTTCAAAATGCTGCTTATGTGCAATATAAGAAAGAATGTCTCAATTATATTAAAAGTCTAATGTCAAAAGAGGTGTAATCTGTTGTCTGTCACAACCTTCATTCAATACTTTTCTGCCTGCTTTTAAATGGAAATTGTGATTTGGAGGCTACTTCTATGTGCTTCACTTTGGAAATAGTCCACAGATATAATTTCAGTAACCTTACAGGCAACCAGACATGGAGTTTTTATTTGAAGGAGTTCAAGTTCTCAGGGTATGAGTGTGAGCCTTCTTTCAGGAAATATACATGTGATTCTTTAGGAGGCAGTGACCTTGGAGGATATAACCATGAACTTCACCAAGGAGGAGTGGGCTCTGCTGAATCCACCCCAGAAGAAGCTCTACAGAGATGTGATGTGGGAAACATTTAGGAATATAAATGCCATAGGTAAGGAAGACATCATTTTCTCATATGTACAGTTAGAGGTAATTTGTTCTTGCTGATGGGTGCAGATTCATTAAATAGAATGCAAAACTATTTTGAATAGTATCTTAGTCTTGTTAACATTATACCATGAATCTAACTGCTACCTCTAATTTTTATATAATGATATGGTGACTGTTTGTATTTCTATGACTACAATCCAGGTAGGACTTGGGACAGCCAGCAAATGGAAGAAGAATTCATAAATTGTTCAAGAAAGCTGAGGTAATTGGCATTCATAAGGAATAACAGTACTTCTCATGAGGGTGTGTGATGAGAAATATTACAAGAAATCTTTACAAATGAGGTCATATTTAAATTTCTTTAATATCATATGTTTTACTGATATGCATGCAGGTTGATGTTGTATAGTCTGATAACAGAATATAAAGATATTCCACATCAGGAAACTAACTCAATACTGACATGCAACAAGAGACACTACCTCATACATCAGTATAAAGAAGTTGTTTCATGATAAACATCATGAAAATGTATGAAATTGCATTTAGTTTTTATATGTAGGCACAAAAGAGAATAAACCTTAACTTTGCCAGGAACTCATATATATATATATTGGTTATGTAAATAATTGCTAATCTGGAAGCAATGTTCAAAATGTATATGAATGCTCATGTATTAATAAATGTTGGAAACATCCTCCAGAGGGTTGTGTTCCTTCATGGTTTAAAATTCTTACAAACATTCTTATCATGTATGATGTCTTAGTTATACATGTGTACTTGTGCTCAAAGCAGGATCTACATGGGTATTCACAGAAGATAACTGCTCTGAATAATTTACAGTATGTAAGTGCCCGTCCCTGTGTTCTTCAGAAGTGAGGAGGTGGCATAGGCTCATCGTTGTTTTGCCTTGTTATACTCTGAGCACTCTGGTAAGCTGAGCCGGCAGGGTGACTGCATGAAGTTCACCCAGATATCAGATGAGTAATCAATGAAAATTTCTCTCAAAATAAGAAGTGAAAAAGCTAAAAATGTACTTTATTGCTCAGACTCTAATTTATGTATCTGCACAAAAAAAGGAGACTCCACCTCATAATGTGAAACGCAATAAGTCACACAGAATGTGAATTATCAAGTATTTTTTATTATACAGAATAATAAACTATAAAATGGGGAGTTAAATTAAGAAGAGATAGAAGGGGAGAGTGTTAAGATAAGGCTTCAAAAATGAGCAATTTGTTATATACATATAAATGAATGACTTAAATGAAACTTGATCTTACTTACTGCAAAACCAGTTGAAAATTCCCAATGAATATCATCCTTTGGGAAGTGTGTGTTGGGCAGTCATCCTCCAGGGCTATCAGCCAAATTTTGCTGAAAATTTCTTAGAAGGCAATGAACCAGAACTGTGCTGCTAAATTATTGATATGGAAATAATTTTATTGTCACTAATGTTTTGTTTCTGTACAGAAATTAAGAGATAGCAATGTGGTATCAATGTAAAACTTGCAATCAACATAAAAATGTATACCTCTGGCCTTCAGATGTTAATGCAGACAAGACAAACTCCACTTTAAATCCAGCTGAAAGTTTTGTTTGTGGAGAGCCCCTGATTTTGCATTTATCATTGAATATGCCCATCTTACCTCACCTTGGAGGAGAGCCACAGGAGTATTTGGGATTTGATGACAAGCTGAGTAAATGTAATGAACATAGACAACCCTGCAGTGATTTCCAGTGCTTTCAGAAGCATGTGAGGACAAAGAATGGAGAGAAACCCTATCAATATGAGAAGTGCATGAAATCCTATTTGAATTTAGTGAAAGAACTCACTCTGAAGAGAAGACAGTTTTTGATCAGGAAAATGTGAAAGCCTCCAGCACCCCTAGTGGTCTTCAAATCACTGAAAGAATTCATTCTGGGAAGAAATCATATGAAAGAAAGCAATATGAAAAAACCTGCCACAGTCAAAATTGTGATGTTCTTAAAAGAATTCACATGGAAGAGAAACATTATGTGTGCAAGCAGTGTGGGAAAACATTCACTACCCACAAATCTTGTCAAGTACATGAAAGAAATCACACGGGGGTGAAACCTTATGTGTGTAAGCAATGTGGAAAAGCATTCACTACAAAGAGTTATTCCAAAATACATGAAAGAATTCACACAGGACTGAAACCTTACTTGTGCAAGCACTGTGGAAGGGCATTCAGTACACACAGTAACTGTCAAAAACATGAAAGACTTCACAGTGGAGTGAAACCTTATGTGTGCAAACAATGTGGGAAAGCATTCTCTACTCAGAATGATTGTCAAGTACATGGAAGAACTCACACTGGGGAAAAACCTTACGGGTGCAAGCAGTGTGGGAAAGCATTCACTACACACCACTCTTGTCAAAGACATGAATGCAGTCATACTGGGGTGAAACCTTATGTGTGCAAACAATGCGGAAAAGCATTCACTACAAAGACTTATTCGAAAATACATGAAAACATTCACACTGGACAGAAACTGTATGTGTGCAAGCAATGTGGAAAGACATTCACTACACAGTCATTGTCAAAGACATGAAAGAAATCACACTGGGGAAAAACCTATGGGTGTAAGCAATGTGGGAAGGCATTCAGTACACACAATGATTGTCAAAGACATGAAAGAACTCACACTGGAGAGAAACCTTATGTGTGCAGGCAGTGTGGGAAGGCATTCACTACACCCAGTAAAAGGCAAAGACATGAAAGTACCCATACTGCGGAGAAACCTTATGCTTGCAAGCTGTGTGGGAAGGCATTCACTACACGCAGTAAAAGGCAAAGACATGAAAGTACCCATACTGGGGAGAAACCTTATGCTTGCAAGCTGTGTGGGAAGGCATTCACTACAAACCAATATTATCAAATGCATGAAAGAACTCACACTGCTGAGAAACATTATATGTGCAGGAAATGTGCACAAACATTTTCTACACACAGTGATTGTCAAAGACATAAAAGCACTCACACTGTGGAGAAACCTTATACATGCAAGCAATGTCGAAAAGCATTCAACACAAAGTCTTATTGTAAAATACATGAAAGAATTCACAATGGGGAGAAACCTTATATGTGCAAGCATTGTGGAAAAGCATTCACTATTAGGAATGGATACAGAAGACATCAAGGAATTCACACAGGAGAAAAGCCTTATATATGCACGCAATGTGGGAAAGCGTTCACTCAAAGGAGTAGTTGTAAAAGACATGAAAGTACTCACACTGGGGAGAAACCTTATGTGTGCAAGCAGTGTGGGAAGTCATTCACTACACATCGGTCTTGTCAAAAACATGAAAGAACTCACACCGGGGAGAAACCTTACATGTGCAAGCAGTGTGGGAAGGCATTCACTCAAAGGAGTAGCTGTAAAAGACATGAAAGTAATCACACTGGGATGAAACCTTATCTGTGCAAGCTATGTGGAAAGACATTTACTACACACCAATCTTGTCAAATACATGAAAGAACTCACACAGACAAGAGACCATATGCATATGAGCCGTTGGAAAAAAGATTTGCTAGTAATTCCTCATTTTATATACATAGAACTCAGCCTGAGGAGGAACCCTATGTATATCAACAATGTGGGGAAAGACTTCAATGAACACATTTTTTATCAGCTACATGACAAAATTCACTGGAGAGTGACCCTATATATGTAAGCCTATTTGGAAAAAAGGGTGAAAATTCCTCCTGTAGTGGAGACTTGTACACATTGAAATGTAAAATTTAATATCGGTATTTCTTCATGGGCCTTTCAGAAAATACACTCCCAGATAGACGTCTTCTAGAATGTGTTCTTCCTGTGTATTTTAGAAAAATCACTTAAAAGCTGAACCGTGTATCCATAGTCTTTACTGGAAACAATATTGACATAACATATTTTTGAGGCTGATGATATAGCTCAGCAGCACAAGTGCCTGCCCAGCAAGCGTGCAGTCATGAGTTGATCCCTGGCACCAAAAAAACCCCCAGTTAATAAAATAAACAGTATATTTTTGTGTAGGCCAGTCTTTGAACTTAGTGTATAGTATTTTCTAATGAGATAAGTTGAAATATATTTATCATTTTGAAGTAGCATTACTATTTATGCAATTTTCAATATTTTTTTAATATGATGAGGCATAGTTTGATAAAAAAATAAATTTCATTAATGGTTTTTAACTGGGATTTCCTACTAGCCTTAATTTAAATTTCTTGTGTGAAATTTATATTCTTTATACAAAAAGATAACTTTAGTTTGATGATATATATGTCAATGTATGCATATTTAGAGACATGAACATGTATTTTTAAAAGTTCATATTTTTCCACACAACTTGTGGATCACCAAGTGTTGTACATTTTATGTCCTGACTACATACCTGCTTATATCCCAACATCATTATATAAAGCACATGAGTGCACGTATTTTGTTTTCATGTTGATATTAGTATCATGATTTACAGAAAATGTTTTCTTACCATCAACATTTTACATTTCATGCTTATATTGTTATAACTTGAATTTGGTGGTTATTTTACCACAGTTTATACAGCAGATGATACTGCTGTGTGTTTCTGCTTGAAATACATCAGATGGACTGCACCCTGTGTAATAAAGGATATCATGAACTGTAATAATTTATCAGTCACCACTTTCTAGAGAAGCAGTTTTAATGTGAGATATACCACTATATAAGCATATGTAAGCATGTCTTGCAATGTCAGCACACACACTAAGATGTACAAGAGTGCAAATGGTCTGTCTGTGCACTGGATATCCAAATAGTCCAGTTCTGGTCCTGAAACCCACTATTGTGCCCCCTTGAATCTGTGTCAGAAACCAAAGTGTCTGTGTGAGAAGACTGAATGGCCTGTCCTACAGGCTGAAAAATCAGTACTAGAAGCCAGGAGATGGCTTCCAATGTGACAATTCCTCCACAAATGCACATGGGAAACCTTTCTTTGTTGTTTTTCTGTGACATTCTGTCAACAATCATTTCTAAGGTAGATCTTCCCCATCCATAATCAGCTGGGCAAATTTAGTTGGCCATATAGTACTCAACTTGAAACAATCAGTGAACTGACACTGATTACCTCCTAAAAAGGGGAGTGGATATGAGAAAACATTCCAAATCATTGGTCATTTGAGAAATGTGGAATTAAAACAACATTGAGAGCCCATTTGATTCCAGAAAGAATGGCTATCATCAAGAAATAAACCAATATCAAATGCTGGTGGGTCTGTGGGAGTAAAAAAGGAATCCTTCTCTACTGTTTTGGGAGTATTGATTAGTGCAACCACTGTGGAAATTTGTATGATTTTCTTCTAAAAAGTAGGATTAGAAGTCCCTTTCAACTCACCTATTCACCATCTGTGTGTCTTCCTGGAAAAATTTAAAACATCATACTGCAGTGATATATGTACACACATGTTTATCACAGCATAATTTGTAATAGCCAAATCTTTAAAACAGCCCAATTGCCCATCAACTGAAGAATGGATAAAAATATTATGATCTTTTCATTCTATGGAGTACTTTCTACTTAGCCATAATAAAGCATAAACTTGAGACATTTATAGGTAAGTGGATTCAAGTTGAGAATATACATGCAATTGAAATAAATGTGACTCATATGTTTAAACATCATGACTCACTGAAGTGAGAAATTGAAACTGTAAATAAGGACCAAATTCACAATAGATATTATGAAGTGGGAAACAGTTGTTCGATAGAAAAGAAGAAGTAAGGTGTGGGAATGGGAAAAGGAAGGAAGGGTAAAGGAAAACAAATTCAAGACAGTTATACTACTAGTTTCTCTTACTTCATGTAAAACAAAGACTTGCACTGTTGTCATTTGGGGAGTGTTTTTATGCCCATGTCTTGCACTCTGAGCATGTGCTTTGAAAATATCAATGTGCAATGCATCATTATTCTCCTTTTATTTGTTAATGAAATTGTTTTAATTTTTCCCATAAAATGATAAAAAATATTTAAGAAAGAAACACAGCACTGATATCTTCAATAATTTATAAGAGTGAAAAAGCTCCTTAATAGTTATTTACATTTGAATATTTGCTTTGTAGGATCTCAAGATTAAAGATGGTGAATCTTACTTTTACATCTTGACTATTTGTTGACTTTCCCTTCATGATATCTATTTGCATAATTTTTTTTCTAAAATCTCAATGCAGTATTTTGCTAAATTTTGTATCTTTGAAGAGCTTAAGTTTGAAGTATGTATATAATATTCAGACATTTTTAGTGCTTATAAAACAACTGATATCTATTATAAACATAATTAAGTTATAAAATAAAATGTTGCAAGTTTAGGTCTTCCTTGAAATCTGAATTACAAATATTTTCTGGATATAATAGAGAAAAAGTAAAAATTACAGAAAAATGTTAACTTTAGAAATCTGATATTCTTCTTTTCTATGCTGAAAACATTACCAGAAATCATTCTTAATAAGCATGTACTTTAACAGTAAGATATTTTTCTAGACCTCTCTGTGTTTTAGATGCAAAATAGATTATTATATTAGCACTCCAGGTCTCTTTCTGATCACCTCTAATCCAATCACAGAGGAGACAGAGGCAGGAGGATCAGTATAAATTCAAACCCAGTCTGGCCTACAGACTGTATTCAAGGACATACTTACCTGCGTATCAAGGCTCTGTTTCCAAAATGCAGGAATAGTTTTTCCATCAGTCTTAAAAAGAGTTCACTGGGCATAGTGGCACACACCTGTAATCCCAGCATTTAGGAGGCTGAGGCAGGAGGATCATTGCAGGTTCAAGACCAGCCTGGGCTGCAAAGTGAGCTCAAGGCCAGCCTGAACTGCATGGTGAGAACCTGTCTCAAAAAAAAAAAAAAATTCTAAATCTATGTAATTTAGTGTCAAAATGTTAGTGGTTTTTATTTTTTGCTTTCCATTTAAATGTTTTTTGTTTTTCTTTGTGTTTTTTTGTTTTTGAAACAGGCTCTTGTTATGCAGTGCAGGGTGGCCTTGAAAATGCTTATTTAGTCCAGGTGGAACTGGAAATCACATCGATCTTTGCTCTAGAGTGCTGGAATTACAGGCAAGAGTCACCACACCTGGCTGTCACTCAGTGTTGTGATGAAGGTTTGGTCCTCAGCACGCTGCACTATTTGAAGACACAGGAAGTTTTATGGTGCACAAATCAGTGCAAAGAATGTACATCGTTGGCTGTGTGTCCTCTTTGCGGACAACAGAGAACAGTCCAAACCTAATAGGGCTGTACAAACTGGACACAAAGCTCTAACATGCTGTCCATGTTTTTAATCAATTCATCTCAGATATTCATCACAGCAATGTGTAGCCAACAGAAATATTTTCTGTATGCATAATTATTAATCTTTTCACTCAGAAACAGGTCTTTCAAATTATTTTTTCCTCTTCAGATTGATTTATCAATATTTGTTCTTCATTTACATCAAAATTTTGCTTGATGATGTTGTCCTTCAAGTTTTACAGTATTTTTATCTTATAATCCTAGACATATTAATTTTGTATCGCTCAATAGGCATGTTAGAAGATTACTGTTTTTTTAAGGTCAATGAGCATTCTCTTTTGCCAAATTTCTTCATGAATTACATGATTTTTGGTGGAATCTTACTTTCTACATTAATGATTATGTCATCTGGAGACCAGGAAAATTTGACTTGTTCTTTTTGGGGTTTCTTTTATTATTATTATTCATTTTCACTGCATAATCCAGACTAGCTTTAACTACGTAAATCAGGCTGGCCTCAAACTTGCAGCAATCCCCCTGTCTCAGTCTAATAAGGCTGGGATTAGAAATGCTTGCCACTCTGCTGACTTTGACTTGTTCTCAATTTGTGTATTTTTTCTTTCTCTTTCTTTATTTTTCTGCCTGGGACTTTGAGGATTAAGTTTAATACAAGACTTGGCAGTGGAAATGTTTAATTTTTTTATCTCAAAGAAAATTTAAACATTTTCTATTCATCAGGATGTTATTTGTATACTTGTCATATATCTCTATCTCAGTCTCTACTTACCTTCATATCTGTGTGTTCATTCTTTATTTCAGGATATACTAGCCTTAATTGAATTTCTTTAGATTTTTAATATGCCAGTTTTAAATTCTTTAAGAATGCTTTTTCTGTCTGCATGGGGATCTGGAAGAGACCACTCTTCAGGAGACAAAGCACACCCTCCTGTGAACCTGCCATTGTGCATCTCCCACCCTGTAAGCAGCTGGCTGGTTTGGAGGACTCAGGGTGAGATGAAAGCGACTGCTTGATGCTTGTGTTGTTTGATTGACTCTTCAGGCCTGGGGCTTGGGGTCTGGGCATCTAGTTAGAGGATGGTAATGTACTTTGTGGCAACTGGGGTAGATTTCCTTTTGCTCTGTTTTTGAAATCCAATCTTTTGTTTCATTTTAGAGTTTTGTTCTTCTTTCTGGTAACCTAAGCAAATATTGTGAAGATAACAATATGCAGCATAACAACCATTGTTAAATTACTGTCATCTTATTTTGAAAACCTATATAGCTATTGTTGTTTATTTGTTGTTGATGCTGTCATTTTGCTAAAGTTTGTTTGCATCTTGATGTTTCTGTTTTTTCTTTCTTTTATTTAAAATAAAAAATGTACAGTAGTTATTGTGAATTGGGAAGAAACTTCAAGAGAAAAGACAAACTGTGATGAGGGAAAGGAAGAATAGGTAAAAGGAAAAATATATATGTATATACAAGATAATTAAGGTAGTTATATAGCTAGCTTCTGTTTGTTCCTTGAAAAGAATATTTTGTGCTAATATTGTTTAGACATTATGCTGATGTCCTGTACTCTGAACAACTATAAGGCAACAATATGCAATGTATCAAGTGTTGTAACTGTCTTACTACCCAGTGTTGAAACTCGTTTTCATTATATGTTTTTCTGTTTAAAATTTAGAACAAAATGGGTTTTCCAGGTCTATTGAGATAATTACTTATTGTTTATTTCCTTCTTTCCATGTCATGCATCATGTTTATTGACTTAACTAGGTTGAACACTTCTATTTGATTGATTGATTCATTTATTCATTCAGCTTGGTTGTACCCAACTTTGTCGGGTTGAATGTTGCTTCAAATCACCTGTGATACCACATGATGCGATTGTTGTTGAGAATTTTGATGTTGATATTCCCCAAGATATTGGATTGACAGGGCTGGGGATTTAGTTCAGTGGCATAAGCGCCTGCCTGGCAAGCGCAAGGTCATGAGTTCAATCCCCAGTACCAAAAAAAAAAAAAAAAAAAGTTTGAAGATATTGGATGGATTTTTTTGTAGTATCAGTGTCTAGTTTGGGGATTGCTGTGATGCTGATTGAATACAATCTGTCATACCAGTTGAGCTTTGCTTAATGATAAACATTTGAAAAGATATGGTTATTCTCATTGAAATATTGAACACTATATATAGGTACAAAAACATAAAAAAGACTCATTAGATGTGTTTAATGTTTTTGGATTAATTTTATTGGTAAATTTTATGTACACATAATGTTCCCCTCCATCATACGGAATTTGTACCTGTAGATCTTAACTCATCTTTTTTCCCCGCTTCCTTCCTCTACTTCATTTTTTCCTTTCCAATTTACAAAATTGTTGTTTCCATTTTTCTTTCGATTCTCTTTTTTCTTCTTTCTATCATTCTTTCTCCCCTCCTCTCTCCCTAGCTCCCTTCCTCCTTTGGATATTTGTTTTCTGTTTTACAATATTTAACCTTTGTTTTATTATTTATTCCACTTTCAGTTTGCCACACCAGGGAAGCAATATGATATTTCAACATATGTGTCCATTTTATTTCACTCGAGTATGGTCTCAAGGTGGGTCCTTAACACATTACCTAGAAGTAGCTCCTCCCCTCTCTGGGGGGTGGCTGTGAGTGTGGCAGACTTTGGGCAGCCTGAAAAAGAGACCCTAGCGCCTCGGGACCTGCAACATGCGGTTGACTTGGGGTACCCGGCTCCTCCCCTCTCTGGTGGGCGGCTATGAGCCTGCCGGCATGGGCTGAGAATCAAACATCTCGTGTTGTCCTGTACCCCATCCCGTGTCCCCCCCTCCCGCTTAGCAAGTGGGAGCCAGTGAACTGGACATCTTGTGAAAAGGTTGCCTATGTTATTTAGTATGAACTCCCCATATGCAAAGATATGGAAACCATTTGGAAGAAAACAAGAGACGATATGACAGATAGTGAAGATCTCTTGTTGTCTACCTTTGAAATTTTATGCTTTCTTATATCTCATTCTGTTCTGTTTGTTGTGTTTAATTTTACCCCCTTTAAAATAAAATTTTTCAAAAGACATTACCTAACAGTGTCTCAAGTTGATTCTTCTTTAAGGCATAGTAGTGTTCCATTTGGTTAAAAAATAGACATATCTTTTTTATCCATCCATCAATTGATGGTTATCGGATATGTTTCCAAGGTTTTGCCATTGCAAATTGTGTGGCTGTAAACATGAAAGCCAACCTGTCACTGTGGTGTGATGCTTTTAACCCTGCTGGAAAATACCTAGAAGGGAAATACCTGTGTCTGAAGGAGCCTCTTGCTTTGGATTTTGAAGAATCTTGACATTGATTTCTACAGAGAATGCACCAGTCTACACATGCATCAAAAATTTAGAAGTGTTTCTGCATGCCCACAGTCCCACCAGCATTTTGTTATTGGTTGATTGCTTGATAATAGCCTTTCATCCTGGAGTGAAGAGGAATCTCAGCATTGTTTCAATTTGCATTCCTGAAACGACCAATGAGGTTCAACATTTATTCATATATTTATTGTCTGTTCTACTTCCTCATCAAAGGCGTATCTGTTCATTTCAGAAGTCCTTTTCAGGACTGTGTCTTTAAACACAGGAAATTTGTTTTCAGTGCTTTATATTTTCTACATGATACTCCTTTTAGGAAGAGCTTGCAAAAGTTTTTTCACACTCCATGTGTTGTCTCTTCACCCTGTTGGAGGTTCCTTATGCTGTGCAAAAGCTTTCATAAAAATGAGATCTCCGTTGTTGGTACTTGGTGATATTTCCTTTGCAATAAGGGTTTTGTTCATAAAGATTTGCCTACACCTATGTCTCCAAGATTTCTAAAATTCCTCTTTCAAAAGATTTACTGTTTGCTATTCAGTATTTAGATCTTTGATCCTTTTCAATTTTGGTTTGCTGCATGGTAAGAGGTATGGGTCTACCTTTAGTCTTTTGCATAGGGAAAGCCAAATATTAAAGCACTACTTAATAAAGACAATATCTTTCTTCCAGTGAAGATGTTTGAGCTTCCTTGTCAAATATATGGTGGCTGAGTGTATTTGGATTCTTTTCAGTATCTTCTCATCTGTTTCATGACCCTGGGTTCTTTTATGCCAATACCATGGTGTTAACAGTGTAACTTTGTGATATCATGTTAGGTCAGGGGTTGTTTTTAACTCTGCCATGCACTGGTTTCTCAGAAATGCTGTTGCTATTCTAGGTCTCTTCTAGCTATTAAATGAATTTGAAGTTTGTTTTGTCTAATTCTCTGAGGCATGCTATTGACATTTTGACTGGGATTATATTAAATCTGTATAGAAACCTTGGGACTATGACCATTTTCAGAGTATTTGGTGTTTTGCCTAAGAACAAAGGATATCTCCATGTTTGTACACTTTCTATGATCTCTTTTTTCAAAGTCCTATATTGTACAATATGAAGTTCTTTCATTTGCTTTAGTAGATTGAGTCTAAGATTTTTTGTATGCTATTGTTAAAATAATAGTTTCTCTGATTTCTCTTTCAGTGTTTCTTACAGGTGTACTGCAATGCTGTTGAGACTTGAGCATTGATTTTGTATGCAGCTATCCTTAACTGACATGCAAAAAGGCAAAAAACTACTTAAAGTTAAAATTTTAAAAGCAATTTGGTTTGTAGTTATCCAGTTGGTAGAAATATGGAGTAATCCCACTTGATCTGTTAAAAGAGAAAAGAGAACTGGCAATGAGTTAATCAAAGACAAAGAGTTACTTAAATTTGTACAATACAAAGTCTTAAAAAATTCTTAAACTATGTTGTTTGTTTGTTTGTTTGTTTGTGTTTTTGAGACAGTGTCTCACTATGCAGGTTAGGTTGGCCTTGAGCTAGCTCACTTTGTAGTTTAGGCTGGTCTAGAATTTACAAGGATTCTCCTTCCTCAGCCTCCAAGTGCTGGGATTACAGGCGTGTGCCACCACGCCTGGCTCTCTTAAACTACGTTTTAACCAAAACTTTAGGGTTGGTTAATACTGAGTTCCATAATGACTTTGAGATCATGAGATAGAATATTCTAAGTTCGCACTGTTCTTCCAATATACATTGAAATATGCACAAAAGTTAACTGTTGTCCTGAGTCCTGTCATTCAGTCCAGAAATTAGAATAAAAGAACAAGAGGGTGGGTTGTGAGTATGTCTCTTTGGTCATGCAGGGTAAAAGCAGGAGAGACATGAAGACAAATTTTGCCAGTTTGAACTAAAAGAGTCCTAGTGGAACTGTACAAGCACAGCTGTGAAGTCAGACTTTAGGGCTGGGGATTTAGCTTGGTGGCTTAAGCACCTGCCTGGCAAGTGCGAGGTCATGAGTTCGATCCCCGGTACCAAAAAAAAAAAATTAAATGGATCAAAGTCATACTTTAATTTGAGTTAGTGTCAGAATTAAGTGAAATTATTAGAGACATAGTTCCTGTCTCTAGGGCTGAACAGCTTGTTGTAGGCATAGAAAGAAACTGCAGTACACATGTGCTACAAGCATGAATATAATCAGTGCTATTCATCTGTCCTTGTGTGTGATCATTTACACTGTCCACGCTTCATCCCACATTAGCCCCAAATCTGGTAACTTATCAGAGTTCAGACTGAGCACTCCATGACTTTTCTGGGTCTCCTTCTGTGGGACCCCAGCCCCAAATTAGACCTAAGATGGCTGCAGCCCTCTGACATAAGGCCAAAAGACAAGAAGAGAAAAAATTCAAAAAAGAAGCACTTTTTATTTTAGCTGGTACCCAGCGATGCAGCAGCCTTGCAGCAGTAAGACTGTGCATCCTGACCGAGCGAAGTAGGACAGGGGTTTATAAAGACAAAAACCGCGAAGCTAAGAGTGGGATGGGATGTTCACAGCTGGGTGGGCGAGGGAGACCAATAAAGGGGTAAGGGGTGCATACAGCTGGGGAATGGGTGAAGGGAGGGGTGCACACAGCTGGATGATCAATTAAGGGGCAAAAGGAAGGAGTACACACAGCAGGGGGATCGATTAAAGGGCTTTCCAGTACAGGCTGTGCAAGTACAGATAAAAACAAGTTGTGCTAGCATTGATATGAGGGAGTGGATCTTGTGGTGAGCTAGTTCCTGGAACATGAACATTTGCTGAAGCTAGAAAGTATATAATATTAACTTTTAAAAAGCAATTTGGGGGGGCCATTCTTGGCACATACAGAACAGCAGGGCGGCTCCTTAGTTAGGCAGGCTACAACACTTCAAAATCAGTGCTGTTCAGAATATGTTCCTTAAGTAATTAGATCAAACTGTACAATGAGATATCTGGCCATGTCATACTTAACCTCATTGCTGCAGACACTTGCTAAACTTTCACAGTATGTATGTAGGTGGATGGAAATTACCTTTGATATGTACCAATGACACGTGGCAGTACAGAATCAAATGAGTTCATAATGATGATATGCCAGGTTATGTAGATGTTCAGAACAGCACCATATCCAAAACAATAAATTTCCTCTGAAATGTTGACACAGTGTATAACTGCACAAACTGTATCTGAATATTTTAAAAATACTGGGCCTTCATATTGTAATTTCTTGTCATTTAGGCTCTTGAGTTTCTCATCACTTCCTTTACTTCCCAGTACTTTCTAAGCCAGTGCATGAAAATGTGGCTATTTGCACACACCACTCTTGGTGAGTGCACCATAATTCCATCTTGCTGATCAATAGAAGTAATGGGCACAGAATGCCAATAGTGACATATGATAAATTAAGGAACTTAAATGTTCCAGTAGAGTGGACAGCATGCTACAGAAACCCAGTTCTCTGAAGAAACAAGTGTGCCTTTTGTCCCATTTTAGCTGTGTGAAGTGAGAATGTATTACATGTCTCTTTCAGGTGGTTGAGGCACAATTATCATATAAGAACACACTTATAAAACAGCAAACTTAAAGGCATTTCATGATACAAACTAGAGAGCAATTAGTGGTCTCAGACCAAGTTTCTGCTGATTTCAATTGATCTTGACAGTGTCTGGAGGCTAGCTGCATATGTCTGAGTCAGAGTTAATTGTCTATACCTTAAGGCACGTTGGGCTAATTCAAGGACGTCTTTAACTATGCTCACCCTGCAAAGTACCCCTCCACTTCTTCCTGGAATGTTTCTATAATATGATAAAAAATTTCTTTGTTTCAGCAAATGTGTTTAAGACTAGCCTGATTGTCAATGTAAGACTCAATGCGTGTAACCAATTATGTAACTTTTGTCACTTGCCTTATACTTCCCAGTTCTAAATGCAATATGAACTAAACTCTGTAAAGTGAGCGCTATTGCCTTTAGGAATGATCCTGCAACAGTCTGCTAGGATAAAAATTAAAAGCAGCCACCTTATATCCCTGGGGCAAACAGTTTTTCTTTGGGTTTAACTTGGAAACTTTCCCACAGCAAGATAAATCACCAAGAACTATTAATTCAAATACAATCCTAATCTTAAACTAGCAAGGTGACACATGTCTGTGCTACCAACAAAGAGATGGAAACTCAGAATTTCTATGAAGCCTGAGCAACTTAATAAGAGCTGGACACAAAGTGTTAAAAAAAAAAAAGAATAAACTAGAAAGGATGTAGCTCAGTGTAAAATTCTTGTGTTCATTCCCTGTACAATGAAAAAGCTCAAACACATATTGAAATCTTTTGTGTCCAATACAAACCCCTTCCCATTCTACACCAGTGATTATGTCTGCACTGTTTTTGATCCTAGAACAAGACCAGTTTTCTTGTTTGTATTTTTGCCTCAAAAATGAGTAGGTAGCTGAGCAGTAGCCACATGGGAAATATTAACTGTTACTAAATTCTCCCACTTTCTTTAGGCCTGTGACCTTTGATCTAATCTCCGATCAAGCCAGCACAGAAAACTGCTGTTAGCACATTAAGAACAATCTGAATTCTGGGGAAATTTATTGTTGTAGCTACTGATTTTTGCCACCCTCACAAATCCCATGCTTTCCCAATTTAGTTTCACTCCCATTTGCTCTTGCCTGTTCCAAAATCACTTTCATTCTATTCATTTAAGTGCCCACTGACCTTAACTATGGGAATTTACCTCAACTTTAGTGAGTTTCTTTTTATCTTTTTTGAGTCAAGGTTTCAGTGTGCAAATCATGCTTCCTCAAACTCACTTTGTAGACTGGGCACACATTGAACACATGGAGATCCTCCTGTTAGAGGCAGCTAAAATAGAATATTATAGGCAGTTGAACAGAGCTGGGTCATCAAAGAAGCCAATACAGAAGAGCAGAAGCCTTGCAACTATGGGGGAAACAAACTCTTCCAGCTGTGGACTGGACCACAAGACAAAAGACAAAACATATGCAGCCACACCCTAAGGCCAAATATCAGGGATTGATATTCTAAATAGGTATCCATCTCCTTAAGTAAATCAGAAGCCACTAATCCAACTGCAAATGGGCAAAGACCCTGTTCCTGCTTGCTTCATGACATACTTCCCTATTGGACCACGATTTAATCAATCTTATCTAAACAGTTACACTCATAATCCTATTGATTGACCATAGTTCTGTCCCACCTCATGCCCACCTTGAGAGATCCCATTTTTTCCATGCCTTGGACCCATCTCACCTCATGGTTTTGCTCTGTAAAAGTCCCCAGGAAAGCGAGACTTTGACAACCCCTTCTGTCTCTCAGAAGCTTTCTTTCTCTCAATAAATATATTCTGCTCTTAACTTCCATTGTTCCTTAAATTCATTCTTCAATTTTAGAGAACACAAGCTAGTACAGGACATTTAGAAAGTTGTAAGTTTTCCCCCCTGGATCTCTCCTGCCTCAGCCTCTGGAGTGCTGTGATTACATGCCTGGTCAAGTACTTCTTTTATATAAACACCTCATTTGGTGTTTCTGTTTTTAAAACAATGCCTAGAAATAGTTCACAAACTATGGAGCAATTATTTCTCAGATGATTCCCCTTTTTTCCCAATCATACCAGTATCATGTGTCTATATCCCTGTAAATGACCCAGATCAAAGCATCTCTCCATGTGGGTTTAACAAACATCCCTTTCAGGGAGTTCGCTTTGCGGTGATCTCAGAACATATTGATCACAAAAAAAAAAAAAGCAACGTTCAAAAAGAAAAAGGAGCGCTTATCTAAGCACTGGTACCCAGCCGCACAGATGTGGTGGGATTGCAGAGCTGTGCAATTAGGTTAGGTTTCTGGGAGGCTTATAAAGCAGAAAACCGCAAAGCTGAGGGGAGGAGGAGCCTTGAGAGCAGTGGACCTTTGTTTCCTTATTGGAATGAGGAATGTATCAGTTGGGCTTACAGGAATTCTCGAGTTTGTGGTTAGGCAGTTACAGTAATAGGAGAGGCTCAAGGTACATTTCAGGAGCAAAGAGAATTGTACAGGATACAGGGAACAGAATGCTGGAGTTTCAGTTACACAGAGTACAATACTCTTCAGCAGAAATATTTTCCCCTCTCTTAGTAATATGTTAATGTTCCCTCCATCTTTCTCAACATTCTGAACTCTTTGGAAAGGCTCTTTTAAATAGTCGAAAGAATAATTTGTCTTATTAACATAAATAAGGCACCTCCCTAGGGAAGGGCCTTGCGGCACCCCAAAAATGAGACAACGTCCAAAAAAGGGGGGGGGGGTTCAAAATAGCGATTTACCCAGCAACACAGACACAGTAGAATCTGCAGAATTGTGCAACTGGGTTACATTTGTAAGGGGTTTATAAAAGAATAAACCGCAAAGTATGTGTGGGGAGGGGAAGGGGAAGGGTGTAGGGGCTCTTTGTTCTCTTATTAGGTTTTTAGGGCAAACTTTTACAGAGGCAGCTGGATTCACAGAAAATTACAATTAGTGATGGGCTGATAATAGGAAACTTTACAGCTCATGGTCAATTTACTGGGATCTTACAGAGTGCAAAGGTTACAGCTGTGAAGCTTGGTGGTTGGCCAGTTCCTGGAATTTTACAGAGTGCGAAATCACAGCTGCACAGCATAGGGGGTTGTGGCCAGGCCTCTGGAATTTTAGGAGGAACAAAGGTTGGAATCCAGGACAATAGTAGCGGTGCATACAAAGCAGGATGGCTAGGCTTAGGTTAGAGTACCACAGGCCTGTGATAGAGTTGGGAAATGAGTCACTTTGAAAAGTGTTAGGTTTTGGTTTTTGTTTTTTGGGTTTTTTGGGCACAGTTGAGGGACAAAGACAGAGATGAGAAAAAGCCTTTGTGGCAGGTACAGCAGGGTACTGGGGACTGGAGGCCCTCAAAGGTGACAAAGCCAGGGTCACTTTAATGGCACTGGGATAAGGCTAGAGAGACTACGTGAGTGGACAGGTCATTGTGTTGGGAGAGGAATGGAGGACATTTTGGTGCAGGGGTGGAGACTAAGTGAGTGCACAGTGCGGCAGGGGGTTGGAGGACCTTTGCCACATAGACAGAAAGGTAGAGGGAAGTTTTTAGGGGCCAGCACCGTGTTGATCCTGGCAGAGTCCCTTAGGACCTGAACCCATTAATAAGAATTAAAATGATAATAGAGGGGCTGGGGATTTAGCTCAACATCGCAAGCGCCTCCCTGGCAAGTTCCAGGTTGTGGGTTCAATCCCAGTACCCTCCGAAAAAAGATAATAGAAATAATTAGAATATAGAACCAATTGTGAACTTTCTGCCCTAAACGGAATGCAGCCACCTCCCTACTAAAAGGAGCTGCAACCTCTTCCTGCTAAGCTCCTGAGTTTCCAAGAATTTAAAATATAAACTAACCAGTGTTTCTCTAAAATCAGAAGTGCATGCTGTGGAAAGAGTTTTGAGAACCCAATTTAAAAGTGATGTTTTTTAATCCACAGAGCCATCTGTGATAGGTCCCCCACTAAATAGAGTGTTTATTTACTATGCTCTGCTTATCTATAGTTCTGGACTTCAGGGCTGCAGGGCCATTCACTGAAGTCACTTTGGAAAATCAGGGAGCTAGTCTTATTATTTACAATGAAATCTCTCCTGACATTCTTCTTTTGGTTCATGACATCATTTCTCAAAGTCGTGAGACCACAACCTGTTCACGCAGTCACACAACTGCAAGGAGAGGTCTCATGTAAAACATCACAGTGATAACTTTTACATTGTTTAGTATGAAACCCATTGTTTTTCCCAGTGTTTCTGCTTTCTGCAGACAGGTGGAAACACAGCTGTGCCTGGGACAGAACTAAAAGTTGGCTGCATATGGTGGTTTAAACATGTAAACCCAGCAGCTGGGTGATGGAGGCAGGAAGATTGCTGCAATTTCAAGACCAGACTGGGTTACAGAGTCAGTTCAGGACCAGCCTGAATTACATAGATCGTGTCTCAAACAAACAAACAAACAAACAAACAAAGCAATAGTGGTGTCACAGTAAAATGTCTGTTCACTGAGGGCCCAAAACTATCTCTGCCCCAGTAAAGGGGGAAATGTTATGGATGGCAATGCAGCACCAAAATATAGGGAGTCCTGCCATGTCTGGAATTGAGCAGGGAGGTTGTAACTAGATCATCATAGCTGTTTCTGACCTCTTCCACCCACAATGCAACTGGTTCCATCTTGGTGATGTAGGGGAATGGAACTACCAACGTACTAAATGTCTGGTAAGAGTTCATATTCTCTAAAATTGAAGAGTGAATTTAGGAATAACAGAGGTTAAGAGCAGAATATAGTGACAGAAAGAAAGCTTCTGTCTGAAAAGGAGACACAAGGGGTCCCAAGTGGGTTGCCAAAACCTCTGTCTTTTCTAGGCACATTTATAGGACAAAACCATGAGGTAAGGTGAGTCCAAGGTTGGGAAAAATGGAAACTCACAAGGCAAGGCACATGAGGTAGAACAGAACTATGGTCAACCAAGAAGATTATTAGTGTAATTGCTCAGGTAAAATTGGTTAAACAGGGAACAAATAGGGAAGTAAGTCACATAGCAAGCAGGCATACTTAAAGAGCAGTGAGTCTTCCTATATAGGGTTGGGGTGGTGATTCCTGGCCTCCTCAACATGATCCATTTAGAATATCTATTTAGAATATCAATCCTGAGATTATGAGTGTATTTATTTGATCTTTTGTCTTGAGGTCTGGCCCACAACTAGAGGTATCTGTCTCTTCCAAAGTTTCAAGACATCTGATCTTCTGCATTGGTTCCTTTGAGGGCCTAGACCTGTCTGATAGCCTATAATATTTTTATCTAACTCAGTTGGCTATGACAATTCCCCCTCTGAAGAAGTAATCTGAACTGCCATGAGGGAGTTATGAGTGATGAGCAATCTGGTTTCTTCAGGCTGAAGGGAGTTGTAGTTGTTGACTGGCAGTCAGGGATACTCTGCAGAGGGTCTATTTAAAGGCCCTCAATAGACACCAGGCATTTTCATCTTGGGTAAATGTACAGCTTTAAGTCTGGAGGAGACAAAGTCAGAGAGACAATTACGCATTTATGAGCCAAGTAATAGAATCTACAAGATAATTATAAGTATAGTTAACAAAGATTTCCACCAAGAGGAGTTAGTAATGGTTTCCATAAGGTGGATAAAGATAAGATCCAGATAATCTTACAATCTGACATATTATTGATTGTCATCTAATATCTTGAACAGCTATTGAGATACTAGCAGAAGGATCAAGAACATACACACAATATTTAGGTTTCACAATTGTATAAGTATATCCTGTGCTTTTAGAGTGTCTAATGCTATCCAGTTTTGGAGGATGACCTGTCTCATTAATTTTACTTTTTCATTTCAGAAAGAGAGACCAGCTGCAGTGTTATTTAATGCCCACTGAGGATAGTTACTTAAGGCCTTGATGTGTGTCATGTAAGCTTTTCTCTGGACAAGATCTGATAGATCCCAGGGATCTAAAAGGAATTTAGCATGTTTGTTACTGGTTTTATCTGTATGATGCCTTGGGATTTGGTACCCTCTAGGCGAGAACAAATGTTAATCAAAGGATTGTATAATTAAAATATATATACAAAAGCATGTAAAATCAAAGCATGAACATTAGAGCTGAGAGGTAAGTTTAGAACGTTTCTAAGGGATAGCAATTGTAACCCACTGGCTCTTAGGTCTCTTTACTGATGGAGTCTGGCATTTTTTCATAAATCCCTCTAGCTTTAGCTATAATTATCTCAATTTTTGATGATGCATGAGAACAAGAGTATATTACTTTTATCAATGAAAAACTTCTAAGTTTTGTGCATGAACAACAACATGTACTATATTTGTAACAACCGGTCTCAGCATCATTTTAACTAGTTGGCCACCTAGCTATATGTTACAGCATTTAGACAGAATAAAATCTCTCCAGGGTTGGAGAACAGCACTCATAAAAATGGTATACTGGTTAAAGAACAAAGGGATCACCGGAAATCAGTGTTTTACTCATTATCATAAAGTCTAGTGAGTAAATGATTCTGCAGAGTTTTAGTACTCTGAAACACCCTTGCACAGTAAGTGAATAGAATACTTTGTTGTGGCATCTTCATTAAGACTTCTATGTACTTACTATTTTGTGGAAGAATGTCTTAGGAAGTGTATTATCGAGTGAGTCATACTTGCAGAGATAAGAACTTCAATCATTTCTCTGACCCTTAGCATGTGTCTGTGTCTCATTCCTGAAAAATTTGTTAAGATTCAACTGTGCTCTGTCTTTCTTTGCTTTTCCTCAGTCTCATGTCCCTTGACTCTTTCATCTGTTCTCTGTACGTTTGACCTTTCTCACTGCCTCTACATATTTTCCATAGGAAAGCAGTCTTTTTTTTTTTTTTTTTAGCATTTTGAGACAAGGTCTCACTACGCAGTTCAGGCTGGGCTTGTACTCCTTTGTTGCCCAGTCTGGTCTTGAACTCACAACGATCCTCCTGCCTCAGTCTCCCGAGGGCTGAGATTATAGGCCTGTGCCACCACACCTGGATATTTATGATTTTCTTGTTCAGTCTACTGAGATATTTACACCTATAATGAGCTGCCTTGTTCTACGTTCATCTTTCAGATAGAAATATTAAAATATAAGAAAATATCTGTCTGAGCTCTAACACCACTGAAAGCATGCCAAGATCCTAGTATAGTGAGTATTGTGGAAAATATTGTTGAATGCCATAAGGGATGTCATATGAATGGACAATACAGGGAAAATTTATTTTCCCTGATGGATCAAAAACCTGCTACATGACCTCTATACAGCAACTTGATGTGGTCATAACCCAAATATTTGCAAAATGAAAACTGAGACAAAGCAACGCATGACTCTGTAAATGCATAAAACTGTCCCCATATTCATGCTGAAGCCCACAAGTAAAGAGTGTGCACTTACACAGGAAAAAGACCACATATCGGCGGTGACATCATGTGTGAAGCAAGAACTGCACATTTCTATGAATCATAGGTGTTAGATTGTTTCCTCCTAACATGGCTCAGTTTTTCTTAGTGTTGCTTCAGTGAGGTTCATATAAGATGATATTAGGAGAGCTTTGAGATTTGAAGTATGCAAGGTACCACAATCCTAAATTGGTGAGGCAGTTACATTCATCTCCACTGAAATATTGTCTTCGTTTCTTTATTGTTGATAGAAAACAATAGCTGACAACCACAAGTTAACGAAAGAAAGTTGCCTTTGGCTCACAGTTTCTATTACTCCATAGCTTCAAGGCAGAGTGCAATAGCATATTTTTTTTATTTTTTTTTAATAGCATATTTTTATCATGAAGTACAAATTCCTCGTATTATGGAAAGAGAGGAACTGGAGAGCATTATGGATGTAGGAATCATGGCTGGTCTTCCATACAAATACCCTGGGTAATTACCAAAAATTTAGATTTATCCTACGACCAATGTCTTAAGTTATAACCCAAATGCCAGCTGGTTTTTCAGTTGTAAACAAGGACTCACGATGTCAGAAAAGTATATATAAGCATACGTAAGTATCAGTTTGAGTCTAGAGGCATGTATTTGTGGACTTGAATTTGGTCAGTGCTTTATGTAATCACTATCATTACTGCTATCAAAATGGTCTCCAAAATGGTCTCCAAAAGAAGAAATAAGGAAACATAAGAAGGGTAAAAAAAATCACAATCAAAAAGAAGGAAATTTTGTACACGTAGAAGGGTGGCATTCATGGGACTAATCTCATTACCATGCACGCCATATCATAAACCACCATTTTGACAATCTCAAAGAGAAAAGATTGATATAAAGAGCATGTTGTGTTAAGGTTTTACTCAAATTACACCACAGTGATTAGGAGTTTTATTCCAGATAGAAAGGTTTTTATTCATCTGGATAAATGAAAGGTCAGTGTCAGGTTATAACGAGTCTATAATTTGTGAAAAATTTAGAGTGTCAATGCAAATTTCACAGAGAATAAACTATCAATGAGTGATGATGAAAAATTTCATGCCAATAAGGGGTAGTTTTAGAGTTTTAAAGCAAGAACTCTGGTTCATAGCATAATTACACATGATGAACTAGCCAGTGTTGATAAAAGGACTGCTGAAAATTACACACACAACTTTGAAATGAAGTCAAACAGAAATGGCTTTTGCAGTTCTCAAGTGTCCAACTGTGATGAAACTGGACTTCTGTGGAAGAAAATGTCTCGGAGAACATGCATTACTTAACAAATATCTAAACATTGGACCACAGTCCTATAAAGGATAGTCTACTCTTTTATATATAAGGTTTTTTTCTCATGTAAATGATAACTTCAAGGCAATGATTCTCTCTCTCTCTCTCCTTTTCTCTCTCTCTCTCTCTCTCTCTCTCTCTCTCTCTCTCTGTCTCTGTCTCTCTCTGGCTCTCTCTCTCTCTCTCTCTTTTACCTACTCTAAGACCCCTAGAGTGTTCAGAAACATGAAGTCATGAGGAACAGGGGGAGGCCCTTTGTGGAGATCTGATGCAAAAGCCTGGAATATAAGAGTAATTATTTTTGTGAGTGGGCGAGGAATGCTTTCTGTCACACTGTTAAGAAATATACAGGGAGGGGGGCCGCGCAGCGATTTAGCTCAGTGGCGCAAGTACCTGCCTGGCAAACACGAGATTGTGAGTTCGATCCCTGGTACCAAAAAAAAAAAAAAAGAAAAAAATATATATGCAGGGGACAAATGTTTACCACTCAAGTTCCTCATTGTGCACAATGCTCTTGCTCATGCAGGAGATTAGGAAGAAGAATTGTCTGAAGAACTCCCAAGGCTCTCACTCCAGGTCCTCTTACCTAATAGAGCTACTCTATTGCAGACTATGGACCAGTACGTTATAGCTAACTTTTAAGAAGGAATACTCTGGGCCAGGGATTTAGCTCAGTGTCATAAGCACCTGCCTGGCAAGTGCAAGGTCATGAGTTCGATCCCTGGTACAAAAAAAAAAAAAAAAAAAATACACACCGAGGAACTGTACCTCAAATGCTTGTAGATTATCTCAAGATAACACCTAAAGATTTGAAGAAGGACCATTATAACAGCACTTCCTATGTGGGGTTTGTTACAAAATTCTCTGCCAATGCCTCCCTAAGGACAGTGAAGTCTCAACTCAGAAGGATGTGTGGCCTAAAATTTGATAGGAGAGAGATTTTAAAGGCTGAGCACAGGCACCTGAGCCTTCAACGAACCCTGTGGGTGATGACATAGTGTCACAGAGTCCATATACCTGGAGGAAAACAGTGATGATGTTGAGGAACTGGTATAAGAACACAAAGAGGAACTCAGCATCTTCTGGCTGAGCAACAGAGAATGACAGTTGAGGAGCTTTTTAAAGAGGAGCAAGAGTATCAATACTGAGTACAGCAAAATTCTTCTAAAAAAAAAGAAATTCTGAAAAAAATGTATATAGCTACAAACATTCATAGAGAAAACCCACCGAGAGAAAAAGCCAATCATTGCATTCACCTTCTTTATGTGATGTCTTACATCACATTAATGTCATGTTTTACAACAGAAAAGAGTTTTTAAAAGGCAGAAACAGACAACCTTGGACCAGTTTTTACTTCTGAATATTTTAAGACCTAGTGAGCCATAAGTAGGTCCAAGTGGGCTACATATTCTGCCAAGCAAAGAATGCAGACCAGACAGCCAGAGTTCCGGTGTTCTTATGGAAGGGAACACCTTCCAAACAATAACCACCATCAATTTCTCCTTCCCTACAAGCCAAAGATGTGAACTACAATGTTGAGTACAGTATGAAATCGTTCTCTCTGGTAAAATAGGCACAATTCATAACTTTTTCGTGAATACACGAGGAAAATGATTGATGACTCTGGTAAATTATTCACATTACACAGCCCTGTATATTACGAAAAATTAGTTAAGGAGTGCTTTGGGGGAGGTTCAGTACATTTTACAAACCATTTCATTATATCATGTGGGAAAATAGTCTTGACTTACAAACAATATTAATCACAAATAGTCCTTGTGAGTAAATTGAGTTTAAAAAGTGAAGGGTTCTCTTTAAATAGAAATAAAGGAGAAGGATGCCTAGTTGATGACAGCCAGGGTCCAGAGAGGAGGGAAAGAGACTGACTGAAAGGTTCATGGTCCAGGGTACAGAAATGT